>QXEO01000810.1:0-23232 GCA_007115705.1 Dactylis glomerata
CCCTTTTAAGCTATATGAAAATCCCAAGTCAACATTTTCCCTTCCCTATTGCTGCTTTATGTCATATTGAACACTGTATTGCCAATCAGTGTTGTTTTAATGTCCTTCTTGATGCAATGACCAACTAAGAGAGCTTTGATATATGCTCCTGTAATTTTTGTTGAGCTGGATTTTAAAGCCTTAAATCCTGGATATTCCATGTTCTCTGAATATTAACTCTTTCGTGTGCCAACTTTGAATGCTCAATATTGATTAGATAGGCCTACAAATGACTGATTATTAGTGGTTGTTGTGCCTCAAGCAGCAATGCATCGAACAATGTAGCATTGGCTTCTAATAGTCTCTCGCCACTAATTATATATGATATGAAAATCTACATGCTCACCAAGTTCCACTGGAACACCTTCCAGTCATCACATGTTACTAGTATATGAAGCTATGAATGAACGCTCATAATCGTCATTCGTTGGAACATTCTTTTGTGGGCGTACATGTTGATGACTGGCCTTAGCTAAGTAAATATTGTTCGATTTTGAGTAAATTTTCTTTTGGTTTGTTGTCTTGCAGGTGATGGACGGCCGAGCGACCGATCCTCGTTCAACCAGTGCTAGTCGGTTGTGACGCTGGAGCGGTGTATGGGGCAGCAGATTGCTATGGATCTCACTTTTGAAAGGAAGAAGTTCAACTGGAGGTTGCCAGGAGGGAGGGGGCCATGGCCGCCTCATCTGGACATGCTACGTCTGTTTGGTCCTTCAAAACACGGGTAAATACACAAGGCTATATTATTATTCTTGATAGCAGCAAAGTTTGTGAATGAATATTGATGGCTTGCTGTAAATGATTGCATGCAAGTTCAAAATATATGATTAGTTTCCTAGAATAAAATTGTTTGCATGCATATCTCTACTGGAAACCCAGTCTTGATGTGAGAATATGCTAAGAGCTGTAAGCTCCCTATCCTTGGACGTCTTAGGTCGATCGGCGTGTCGCTGTCCGGGGGCCACCTACAAAGGAAATTGGCGCTTGGCTGTCTGGTCGGGTCGGCCACTTCAGGCTGACGCGAGCGTCGGTTGTTTAGTGATTCTTGGATCGCAAGGTCGGTCGCCCCCTTTGATGTTTTGGTGTGGCGCCGCCGCGCTGGTTTCTCCTCCCCAGTAGGGCATGGACGCTGCTGCTTGGATGCGCCGGCGGGTTGCAGTTTGTTGTTTTCTGTGAACTAGGGCACCAATTGGAAGAAATGAAGAAATTGCTATATGTCAGTATCATAACTAGTAGTAAGTATATGTGCTCACACATGTGGTGAAAAAACTCGTTCATTTCAACATTTCATTGGCATGTACTCCAAACCAAGCATAAGATTGTTTATCTTCAAATACAAGCTGAAGGTTTCTAACAAAAAATTCTTAAGAGTTCCACAGTTCAGCGTGAGATCAAACAAGTTTTTAAGCTAACAATGCATGCTTCACTCAGACTAGTCATTCTATGAAAATCACAAATTTTTGACATTGTTGATGAGTTTATACTATCCTCGGGATGAAAATCACAGTTCAGCGTGAGAGATCAACCTCCAGCTTTACTATGATTGATTGGTTTTGTGTTGTTGATGAGTTTATACTAGCCTGTCTCCTCTTTGGTTCCGAAGTCCGAATGGCACTAGTTTGGTTTTGTATTAATAGGAACAACATGGGCGCATCTCTTGCTTAATTGGGATTTTCATATTGAAGATTGTATTGACCAATCGGTGTTATTTTAATATCCTTGATGCTTGATGCGTCCAACCTAGAGAGCTTTGAGATATGTTTACTGTTAACTCTTTCGTGTGCCAACTTTGAATGCTCAATGTTTATTAGATAGGCCTACAAATGACTGATTAGTAGTGGTTGTTGTGCCTCAAGTAGGAATGCATCGAACAATGTAGCGTTGGCTTCTAACAGTCTCTCGCCACTTATTATATATGATCTGAAAAATCTACATGCTCACCAAGTTCCACGGGAACACCTTCCAGTCATCACATGTTTATAAGTATATGAAGCTCTGAATGAACGCTCATAATCGTCATTTGTTGGAACATTCTTTTTGTGGCCGTACATGTTGATGACTGGTCTTAGCTAAGTAAATTTTGTTCAGTAAATTTTCTTCTGGTATGTTGGCTTGCAGGTGATGGACGACCGAGAGATCGAGCCTCGTTCAACTAGTCCTAGTCGGTCATGACGCTGGAGCGGGCAGCAGATTTCTATGGATCTCGTTTTTGAAAGGTAGAAGTTGAGCTGGAGGTTGCCAGGAGGGAGGGGGCCATGGCCGCCTGATCTGAACATGCTATGTCCATTTGGTTCTTCAAAACAGGGGTAAATACACTTGAGGCTATATTATTATTCTTGATAGCAGGAAAGTTTCTGAATGAATATTGGAGGCTTGCCGTAAATGATTGCATGCAAAGTTCAAAATCTTTGATTAGTTTCCTAGAACGGAATTGCTTGCATGCACATCTCTACCAAAATCCAAATCTTGAGAATACTTTGCTAAACTTGTACCGGTTGTACCTTATTACCACAAACTCTGGTTTCAGGAAATGGACTAAACGCCACAAAACTGGTTTCGGGTTGTGTAAAATAACCAAATAAATGAACCAAATAATATCCTTTGTGCTTAAACTTTGTTGGTTCTTGTAATTGGGTGAATAATGAGAGTTACTTTGGACCCAGGAAGTGTTAGTTAATAAAATTATACATGATCCCTTGTTTCAGGCTTGTACTGCATATATATGGGAAGATTCGATTTATTAGTGACTACTGACTAGCGAGCTCATCCATTAGTAAAAACTAAAAAGGTACATGTGTGAGCTAGAAACCACACGTTTATTGCTTTCTTACTTCATGAGCCTTTTCACATGCCCAATGTTATTTTGACCTCTACTAAGACCAGTGTAGCCAAATACTTGCACAATAGAAGTTGGAGGTGTGCCATCTAAGAAAATTACAGATTTTCTGTTCTCTATTTTAAATGCTATTTTGTCTAATAATGCTGATATGATCTTCCGTGTTGTATCAGGCGGGGATGCGTTGATTTGGGTTTCTTCTTAGATATGTTCCATGATGTGCGCTTCGTTTAGTTTCTACCTGGTTCAGAGCTCGGTTTTTAGAATGTCAGTACAGGCTAACGAATGTTGAGCCCCATAAAGTAATTTGAATCTGTCCTAGTTTCTTTAATTGAACATGCCTATTCAGTGGTATTTGGTAATGCATAAATAGCTAGCGATCCAACCAGGGCCAGGTTTCAGTGCTAGTTATTTGCTTTATTTAAAATGATTTGAAGGCTTCCTCCTGGCCATCATGATGATCTCATCATCAAGCTATGTTGTTCAAAGATAACTAGGAGGTAGATGGCCGCAAGATTTCAGTTCATTAATTGTTTAAATAGTTTTCTCTATAACCAGAATCCTGTTTCGTAGTGGTATTGTTCTCTACTCTAGTTGTTGACCTCAAGTCAGAACTCGATATCCTAGATTATTGATGCTCTACTTGCTGAATGCCTGTCTTGAAAATTTATCCTAGATTTACCAATTATTTGTAACATGTTGATTTTAATTGATGTGTTTTCTCTAGATGTTATACTAGAATTATAATTTAAATCTCACTGGTTCTGAAAGCATTTTTGTTTTGAGAATATGAACTTGCTAGCCTATATGGTTGCTTCCTGTAGAGCTGACCATTAGGCTTGGTTCTTTTTGTGCACGCACTGGATCTGTAGACCGGGTTGGGCGTGTCCATGGAGTGCAGGAGGTTGAGATGCTCACCCCCAAGGCCCTCCGCGGCCAACTCGACGCCCCCAATCCACAAGCTTGTTGACATGGGCAAAATACAAGGTATGATGTCTGAATTAGAGAGCAAACCTAGGAAGAGGCTGTCTATCAATATGAGTAGCAAATATATAGCAAGACTATTTATGGAATGCTCAGAAAAAACGGTACAAGAAAAGATCTGATGGTGCTTGAACTAATTAAGGCATTGCTGAAATATCTACTGTGCTTTTGCATTTTAAGCTTGGAGCTGTCATCTTTTGAATTTCTTTATGTGTTCCTTGCTCTTAAAGTGTTAATATTTTTCAGGTTCATTCTACATTGCGGGAGATGGTAAACAAAGACACTAACACGAGTGATCAGTCACCTGGCTAGCATACTGGTAGCTAAGAGAATTGAACTATCTCTTTTTCATATAGACTTCAACGAGAGCATAAAAAATATTAAATTTCTCCAGTATTTTTCTTGGGCTCTCTGCAACTATCATTCTTGCAATATCCAACGTTTTCCAGGCCAGATTCAAATCAGGATTAGCTTCTTTGCATGTAATTTTTACATCCCCCTGATCTTTGGGGTTCATCTTTTTCCCTATACCATCGTTTTCTACCGAGGATTTGTCGATGATCATCCCAGCAACGGACTATGCAGTTACAGAGTCTCTTCATCACTATCGGTTAGCAGGCAGAGTTCCTGCTCGAGAATTGGCGATCCACAACCTGTGTGGTAGAATGATGGTATGCATGTCATGAAGATTCTTGGGTCTCCAGAGTTTTATTGGGTTATACCCCTTGGTATTGTATTGTTGCTAGTGCAGAATTCGTTGTACGGATGGGATATACAGCTCTGTAACCGTTCGTGTTGGGTGCTTAGTAGCAGATTAGTTTGAAATATGTACATACATGCGAGCAGCCCACCATTTGCTCGGTGGCAATCAAAATGAAGTGGTACGATAACATGATAATAGTTGTGTATAAACTCAATACCTAATGATAATGACATTTTTTTCTCAGAAATATTTTGATGCATGGTGTCGAGCAAAGGAAAAATTCATTGCTATCTTGAAGTTTTGTCTTATTTTCGATAGTGTTAAAAACCATCTTGTAGCTGAAGCAAAGTGTTGAATTCGCACATGAACTGAAGCAGTTGTACTTGACGATGGAAACAATGAAGAAAATTTCATAGCCAATCAAACCCAGCCACATTATATATACCTCTGTTTCAAAAGCAAGGCATATATGTTTAATAAAAAATTAACGCTCTATAAGTTTTACCACTTATAGAGATAAAAAATAAACAGCCAAAATAATGAATAAACATAAGATTTAAATATCTTTTATGGTGAATTATTAATATAGAGTTTGTATGGTAGATGTTCATATATTTGTGTATATAAAGTTGGTTAAACTACAAGATATCAACTTTTGACTAAATATATGCGAAAAAGGAGGGAGTATATATGCAGTTATCATAGTATGAAAACACATGCATGGTCAAGACTCAGGGAATTGTTAGGAAACAATGAGTATTAATCGGTGAAAACAGTTATTAGGGAGATGAGTAATCAGTGGAAAAGAAGTTATTAGGATGACTATGCCGCTAGTTATTAGGAAACAATCCTCGAATTACGAAACGATTCCTGCCGTAGTTATTAGGAAGATGAGCAATATCGGTGGAAAATCAACTAATGACACCATTAATTGCATGCATCGTTTCTCTACCCAGGGTTAGGTTGGTTCTGCATAGCTCCACGTCAACGATCCGTGTAAACCAAAAAATCTCCACCGCTCATCTTCTTTATCAATCTTTCCAAACAAGCAGAGAAGTAGACAACTCAAATTTTCTTGCTCTCTCTTTCCTCTAACCTACATCTATATATACGAGTCCATCCTCACAAGCCGCGTGCGGTATGCGCGTGACTTGTGACTTGGGCGTGGCGTGGCGTGGTATGGCAAGGAGAGGACCGGCCACTCCGGATCGCTGGTGGTGGCGCTGAAACGAGGTTCCATCCTTCTAGTCGCGGTGAGTCGTATCTATGTTGTTGTTCTTCTCGGATACATTGAACACTGCGAATTTGGGCTTTTGTGTTTTGATGCGAGTAGTCGATCTGTGTACTCACTAAATTGGAAGGAGTTGATGATCTTTTTCTGGTTATGCAATCACTTTCATGCTTTCATGTTAGGATCCCTGGGTATAGTTTGGATCTGGCTTGATAGTTGCTAGTGGTAGTGAGCGCAGTGGGCGTTTTGTTATTTTTCATATGAACTGATTCCGCTCATGGTTGGTGCCATGCGCGAGCGCTGTCCGCGCCTGCGCACCGTCAGCTCGCCTTCAGCGGAAGCCCCGCCAGCGCCAGGTGCATCGCACCTCCATGACTCCGTCCCCTGGCCCCTGCCCAGAAGCACGATGAGAGAGACAGACAGGCACCGGACGCGATTTCCCCATAGCCCTGTCACGGTCGCGCCGCCATAGACAGGTGCCGGCGGCACCAACGCCGGCCGCCCCATCTCCTCTCCATTCCGTGGCTGCCCTCCCTACCCCTGCTCATCTTTGATTTGTTCGCCGCGGTCTCGCGTGGAGAATCTCTAGGGTTAGCGGCGGCCGTCCGCCGGTCTGCCTGCCGGTCGTCGACCATCCGTCCGCCAACCCTCCGCCTCACAATGTGCAGGAGCAGGGGAGCTCGCAGCTATTGGATCCCCTGCGCGCCGATGCCAACTCGGACTTAAAGAATGCAGCAAGTATTTTTGTACACTGTTTGAGGAATTGGGAGTACTTCTGCAGAGTTGCGATAGTAGTCTGTAGTTTATACTTTGTACGTCTTCATAAACCTGTACTGTAGGCTACCTTTTAGGATGTCAATATGTTTTATTATTAGTGTAATAATGTGTTATGCAAGGTTTTAAGAAATATTCTATGTGCAAAAGAATAATTACTCTGTCCCATAGACGTTCGCTAAACTGATCCAGAGGGAAGCAGAATTCTGGATGTCCCTAATCACCCCACCGATGAAACTTGTTGTTGTCAGGAGATTAGACGTATAGGTTAGTAGAGCCGATAACCCCGCATTTTGGTCATTTTATCAGCATTCTTAATTGTCCCCAAGAACAAGGCGTGGTCGCCTAAGCTGCCCATACGCATCGTCCACTGTCCACGAGCTCAAACACCCTAAAAAACTGACCTTTGCAGCACTCTTTAGTGGACAGGAGCTTCATAGCAATAGCTGGGTTGCCGTGTAGCTGGAAGATGTATATATGTTAATTTCGTGGGACTCCCAGCACCGTAAACGCGAGATTTCCTCTTCGAGGTCGACGCGGTGGACCGAGGTGACCGCCCGGGCGCCGTTTTCGTTTGTGTCGATGTCGAACTTGTATAGTTCACAGTCGGCAAGTCCTTAGAGGTTCTTGTTGCAGAATGCGATGTCCGTGATCGTTCTGGCTCACTAGCTAGCTAGCTCCAGTACTCGGATCGGATGGATCAGCTAATTAAGTGTCGATCGGCATTCCACCCTAAACTAAAATCTAAGCAACGTATTACATGTGCTCCGTACGTCTCCATCGCTTATCAATGTCCTTGGATCCTATAGCCGAGCACACGTGAAACCGACAAACTCGAGGTACGTACGTGTCGGATGACGCTTCTTTATCCTTTCGAAAATAGGATCCTCCATCGTAGATATATACGATGTTGTCACCGTACATCTTCCTCCACTCTCCAACCCGAGGTGCTCCTCCGTCGGCCTCGGGCACCTCACTAAAGGGTGAAGGTGAGGGAGAGAAAATGGGGTGCCCCCAAAAATGGCATTTTCAACAGTGGAGTTTGTGCGAGATAATATATATGGCAAATGTCTATCTTCAAATGGAAGGTATGCTAACTTTTTTACGTGGAAATGGTGTTAATGGAAGGTATAGTATTAATTGTGGCCGCTCGTGTACTAGTAGTATAGCCGGTCCGTTGTGCTCTAGATGTGCCTACGAGATCGTGCAATGGAGGACTCTGCCACTCAAGACCTACCTAGCTAGCAGATGACATGCATGCGCACCCACGACCTAGGGTACAACCAAAATAATAAGCATCACTGTTCAGAATTTTGTGATGTCTTTGCTAGGTTTGCAAACATCCATATGGACTGCATATCACATAGCAAACATTATGTATTTTTTTTAATAAAAAATATATACCATGGTGCCAACATGTAGTACAAGTCCTATCCACAATCAGCACTTCTTGTTCACTAGTGTATATAGATTTCATATCTTGTCCATAGAAACTATTATTATACGTGTTGCAGTTTGAGGTAGGTAGACATATAATCGGTATATGCATGAAAAAATATGAAGCTGCACGCTGGAACAAAATATACTCGATCCACCTTGATAAAGTACTGTGGCCGCTCGTGTACTAGTAGTATAGCCGGTCCGTTGTGCTTTAGATGTGCCTACGTGATCATGCCAGAAGGACTCGACCACTCAAGACCTAACTAGCAGATAAAATGCACACCCACGACCTAGGGCACGACCAAAATAATCAGCATGACTGTTCAGAATTTTCCGATGTCTTTGTTACGTTTTTTTAGCGCAAACGTAGGAGTGATGTCTCACTAGTCTCGATCACCGACCGAGTCTAGGTGCACATACGTGCATGGATCGACGACGCATACTCGCTCGCTCCCGATAACAACATGGTCATATCTAGCTAGCTAGCCAAACTAGCTGCTTGTCACGATCGACTATCTACTTCTGCTTAATTAATTAATTATTACTAATGTAGTAGTATCTTTGTTTGCTACTACATACACCATTTCCGGTACACGGACAAGCCAGCTTAGCTTAACCTTGCTTCGGCTGGTTTTTAGTTACCGAAAAACTTAAAAAAAAAACTTGGAGAAGAAACAACAAAACAAATTAAAAATATTAATTATTGCCAAAGAAAAAGGGAAAGAAAGGCTACTACAGACACCATAACACACCTCTCTAGGTCATCCGGCCCAACAAAAACTTCTCTAGGTCATCTCAAAATCCCTTACTCGTCCTATGCCGCAAATACCTCTCTATCTCTCGATCGTGTGAACATCCCCATGCCTCTCTCCGCCGTCCTATCTCGCATATGACTCTCTCGGGCATTCAATCCACCGTACACATCTAATTTTCGACATTTGGCCATGCACACACCTCTCCCAACCATCTAGACCCACATACATCTATCTCAATCATGTGGACCCACATACACCTCTCTCTATATATATGGTCCAGTCCTACATACGCCTATCTCAGACGTCAATTCTAGACTACCTACACCTTTCTCGAACAACCTAACCAACATGCGCCTACCTCGGTCATCTAGAGCCACATACACCTTCCTCAGACGACGATCCTACCCTACCTACACCTCTCTAGATCGTCTGGTTCCAACTGCGCCTATCTCGGTCATCTAGAGCCACATACACATTTCTCATACGTCCTAAACTACATACACCTTTGTATCGTCCGGTCCCACATATGCCTATCTCGACCAACCAAAGCTACATACACCTCTCTCCGCCATCCAGTCTCACATACGCCTATCTTGGACATCTAGAGCCCCATACACCTTTCTCGGACGTCCTAACCTACATACACCTCTGTAGGTCATCCAGTCCCACATACGCCTATTTCTACAAACCAAACCTATGAACACCTCCCATTGACATCAAGCCCCACATACGCCTATCTCGTTCATCTGGAGCCACCAACACCTTTCTCGACCATTTGAACCTACATATAACCCCCTCCGTTAATATTCAACACCACACATACATATCTATCAGTGATCTGGCCCTAGAAACACTTTTTGGCCATCGCTCGACATACACCTCTAAGGGACGTCCGTCCCCACGTAAACCTCTCTTGCTTAATATCCGTCCCCACATACACCTCTCTCGGCTATCCGGCTCCATGTGCATTTCTCTTGGTCATTCGGTCCCCACACACCTCGGTAGGTCATCTGGCATTATGTAAGGTTTACAAGATTACTTGTCATAACCCAGATTTTTTAGTTACTAAAAATAATATTTAAATGATATTTGGCATCTAAATATTTTAGTTTTCCGCTAAATACCTTCTATTTGATAACATTATTACGTGTAGTAGTAGTACTGCACTTGTACGCAGTCTAATTAAATAGCACATCGATCCATCCATTTAAGTAGTAAGTACTGCAAGTCTGCAACACTTGCACTCGTAGTCTACTTGCACGCGAGCTATCGATGCATGCATGGAGTAGCATAACATGGCCATCTCTAGCTAGCTCCTACCACTTTTTTATTCTCTCTTCTAATAACGAATCACGACCACACATAGCCAGAAATTAATTAGCCGATCAATCGAGTTGCACTCCTACGTACGTGCATGCATGCATGCATGGACTACTCGTACGCATATATATATATATAGCTAGCTAGTCCTGTAGTATCTTGTGGCGCATTTTAAGGGATATTGTAGAATTTTTTGGAATATAATTTTTTTGATCAAAATGGGGTTTGCTTGAAAAATAGGGCAGCAAGAAGCATACAAAATGATCAAATCAAAATTTTCAGAAACGAAAGCTACGTTGGACGATAGTAGGGTCCACTTGAGAGATATTATCCCGAGAGTGATAGTGTTTCACACTTTTCATCGATCATCCTAAATTTGATGTGACATCCATTAGATTTTGAGTTGCCACAATCCTTAGGTTTCGAACGGACAATACGGTGTTGAAGGGCGGGGATCGAATAGGGTCCTCGTACAGTACAAGGGTGAAACTATGCATTATGTGGTGGTGTTATGCATGGTCCGTTCCACCAATGGTGACATCACTAACTAGTTGCTCATGGTGGAGGCTCCGAACGATATATTATGACCTCCTTGGGGTTGATGCAGGTGGGTTTTCCATACCGGAGTTTATTGTGGCGAGGAGACGAGAGATGACAGGCTATATATGCTCTCGCCTGGTGTCAGTGAGCTCACGTCCATTTGCGACAACGGTGAGCCCATACTGAGCTAGACGGTGAAGAGAGTTAAGGGTGGTGTGGGGGCACTCTGAGATGATCCACTGTCGTTCCATAATCGGGCGTGATATTAGATCATGATGTTGTAGCACGGAATTCAAAAATACTATAAAATAAAAAAGAGCCATATGAAGTATATATAATTGTTTCGCATAGACTCGTGATATGCATGCATGTATCAACTCTTGAATGGCTAGTATGTTTTATTTTTCACCTTCTGCATACACTAGCTAGTTAGGTGGATCATGCATGCACATCCTCGAATTCAGACGATGCATGTGTATGCAAAGTCAGCCTAGCCATGTCACGTATACATGTTTGTATATAGCTTCTAATTTGCCACAAGCAAACTCGTACACTAGCTACTTAGCTGGCTTCTTAGCTCATCGGTTATGCATCCATGCATCCAATATACGTACAGACGAGGGACCAAACACGACGTGAGAGAAAGTACAATCTTATTTGTAATTGCTGTGCAAACTAAGATTGTATGTCGAGGCTAATAAATCTATCTAACTTGATCGATGTGCTGCCCAATGTAAAAGGAAATTGGCGCAAGTCCTTGTACGTATTGTCATGTAATAGTTTTCTTGGGCGCTAGCTAAACCAAACCAACCAAGATATCGAGAGCCTAAAAAATCAATTTTACAGTTTTGCCGGTGATCCAGTTACTCTCCGGCCGGCGCGGAGGCATATGGACGACGACGTGCAGCCTGAGCTCAGCACCGTCTATCACAATGCCATCTTGGACACAAGCCCTCTAGAACACTAGTGATCGGTCGCCTATGGGTTCAGGCGTTCAGCTAGTGTGTCTAGGGCCTGATGCGACATCATCTCTAACTCAGCTTTTCTCGATGCACGTACAATTCCTTCTACCTCAACCCCTTCTCTTTGTAACCGACCACTTCCGAGGCAATAAGAAACATGACCAGCCACACTCACACCGCAGACAACTGTCATTGACTCCAGGTCTAGCATGGTCTGTTTAGCCACCACTGATCGTGCCTCGGACAATTGCCATTAGGCTAGCGATGATTTTCATATGTGCGGCTTGCCACCAAAGGTGACATCAACACAAAGGCGGCCGGAACATCTAGACGTGACGATCTCCACCAAGATGAGGAGTTCTTCCTCTACATAAGCCCGCGATGTGCCAATGTCATGTAAAAACACGATGCAAGGTGTTCACATGAGATGCCACACGTATATACCTCGTGTCCGCAAACGGCTTCAACGCGTACCACAACTTCCACACCAAATCATGGAGTCGACCGGTGAAGATGCGAATGACGGTGGTGGCGCATGCATGGCCGACGACATATCTGTTGTGCGTGAGCGTCCGATTAACATCGAGTTCATGAATATGTGGATCCACCCGGTGTGAAACCTGATTCTGGTTCGGAGGCCTTCTTGATCTGACATGCCTCGTCTCCACTCTCGAGCCAATGGAGTCACATTTCACGAATCGATTGGCACAAATCAATCCATACGGTTCTGACCCAACCCTAGGCAATGATTCCAAGAACACAACGCTGCACAATTTTGTACTGCATCGGACTCGCTCGGCTACCAGGTATTTTATTTAGTTGAAAAATCCGGGTTGAGCGGGGGTAACGTACAGCTATTGTTTGATTCGTATCTAATTTTTTTTGGAAAGCCACCACGTGAAATAAATTCCTGGCAAATAAATTCAGCCGGTTGGCATTCCAAAGGCTGATTACTGCACAAATAAATTCGAATCAGGACCCAAATCGCCGGAAGAGAAATTAACGTCTCACTTCCAGCAAACGGAATCTGAACCATCCAGCAATTAATCTGAATCATACTACTACTACACATAGGGATCTTTGTTCACGGAAAGAAGTCTAGATAACCCCCCTAACTATCAGGTTTGGGTCAATTAACCCCCCTAACTTTAAACTGGGTCAATTAACCCCCCTAACTATGGAATACCAGGTAATTAGCCCCCTGACCGTGGTGATGGCTGTTTAGAGAGCGGTTTTTGACAGCGTGGACAATGGTTTTAGCCAGCTAGACAACGTTCTGTTTCATTATCTAGACTTCTTTCTTGTTCACGAGGCTTGCTGCGCCGCCGCTCACCATTCCTGACCCGCAGCCCGCCGCCCACCACTGCCTCGCAGCCCGCCGACCTAGCTCTGTCTCCTTACGAACCGGGTGGTTCCCTCGCCTCCGCCGCATCCCAGCACCTCAAATGGCTGATTTTTTGCTAACCCTAGCTGCTCGCCTGCCGCCGTCGAGGACGACGGGCCCCGGCCTCATGCGTTGCGCTCCGCCTCCGGCTGGCTCTTGCCGTCTATTCACCGCCCGTAAGATCCGCTGCTTGACCACGGCATCAAGTGAGACGAGGTCTTGTTCCTTCCCATCCTCGGCGGCGACCTCCCGCGGACGCCGTTGTGCGGCACGCTGCATCGCCTGCGTCTTGGCGGGGGCGCCCTACGGCAGGGAGGCCATGGACGCGACAGTGCATGCAGTACTTCGACCCCCCGCATCTGAAGGCCGGCGAGCTCACCCCCAATCCCTACTGCCGCCGTTCGGTTCGGATAGAGCTTCTCAACAGTAAGGTTGATTTCTCTTCCTTTGCATGCGCTCCTGTCAATTCCATGCTAGCTAATTAGTTCCCTACCGAAATTATACAAAAATAACTTTATTTGTAAACCAAAGATGGTCTTTGGAGCACCATCTTCCTGACGAGTCCGGCCTCAGGTCGTGTTGACGGTTTTTAACCACTATTTTTTTTTTTGATCTCTTCTCTTGTCTAGGAGGGATACCAGGCAATGAAATATCTGTTAAAAGGTCTTTCTTTGTTGTTTACTAGCTATTATAGATTGGTGCCGTGCAATCTTGATAGAATTTTGCTTTGCTTCGATATTTCACTGTTGTGATTTTGTTCTGATGATAGCAAGGATAAGAACATAACTTTTGCTAGACAGTGGCAGTGGTGACGAACGGCGGCGGGTTCAGAATGGCAAACTCGCGCTGTCCTTCCACGCTGCTGTCGATGACTTCCGCGTCCTTTTGCAATGAATTTCAGAAGTAGTTGTTTCCTATGTTAGGCCAAGTGAACGGAGAAATACACGTGAACATTGTTAATCCTAAAAACGTCTGTGTTTTGAACAAGTATTTCACCGTCATGAATCTGAGTTCTCAGTTATCCTAATCAACTCAACATCCTGTTTTGCTTACTACTTACTACTGTGTGCAATAATGTGTACACATGCATCCCATAAATATATATACTAAATTTAATTTGATATATACGTGCTTAGCACTTTGTGCTTCTTTTTCTACATTGAAGAATCTTATCTTCATTGATGCATATTTGAGCTTAAAATATTTCTGCTCTCCTAACTGAATTTTCTGCAAACCTGCAACCTATACACTTGAAAACCGCTGTGTTTGAACTTGAAGAGGACCACCTGTCACACTCAGCTTGGCTCCTGATTTTCCCCTATCGAACACATCACCGTCTCTCGCAGGGGCGGAGCTACGGACGGTGCTACCAGTGCTATAGCACCGGTCCTGCAGATAAATCCCATGGGAATAGGTTTGAATTCATGGCCCAAAGTACAAAATTAATATGTACCTAATGCTTTGGCCTACTCGATTCCCAATCAGCAAACGATGTATCTCTACTTCCTAAGAATTTTGGAACGCTTGGCGCATGCCGTGGACGGTGCCAAAGCGGGTGCGCTCCACCGGAAGTGTAGACCGGCGGTCTTTTCTTTGCTCTTCGACTGCCACCATAATTTAGCACCCCTCTTGCTTCGCTTCTGGCTCCGCCACAGGTCTCCCGGGTCTTCTTCTAATGCACCCCTCTTGCTGATTTGTCGGGTTGGCTCAATTTTGAGTCGCGACTAACAAAAAATTGCTTGCACTTTAAAAAATTGTTCGCTTTAGTCCGCTGCTATTTCAGTTTATGTTTTTGCATATATATACTTAACTCATCTTGATAGAATTTTGCTTAGCTCATCTATTTGATTGCTATGATCAGGTTCTGATGATAGGAAGGATACGAACAAAACTATTGCTACATCTGATGGTGGTACATCCCAAGGCGGTGACAGCGGTGAAGGATGGTGGTGGGTTCAGGACTGACTTGGATGACGCCAGGGACGAGAACGGCTACAGCTGACTGTTAGGTGCCTCTCACTGCCTTCTTTTTCTCTATTATTAAATTGTTTCAACTCTGTCGCTTGCTAGCATGATGATGGCTTGTCAAATTTGTATCTTCCAGCCATTTATCTAGTGATCTATCTCCTGTCCATTGCCTCAATAATTGTAATCATGCACGTTAATTGTGCGTTTGGAGTTGGTTCCATCTCAACATATATCGTTGTTGCTTGCTTGCTGCTCGTACATAAGTATGCACTTCTGCTAGGTAAATACTTCCGCCGAATGTATTCTTAACTAGTACAACATTTATCGAGTGTTAAAGCTCACTCGCATAATGGATTGATTGTGAGTTTGTGACTAGCATTTTCCCTTGAGGTAGCCTGAATCTAATGTTAATAGGTGCACCACATGTGTCTTGTTATTTTCTTATTACATCTTTGCGAAAGAGGGTAGCAGCTAATTCTTCATCCTACTATCATGTCCTCTGTTGTTGCGTATTAACATAAAAATCATTTTCCTGCAGGCTGTGATGGGTGGGTTCGATGAGTCCTGCTCGATCACCATTGATGGGAGTGGTGGCCTTACCCTGCAGCAGTGGTGTGAGGAGTTGCAGCAGGTCGAAATCGACTCAGCGCACAGGCCATAGCTCACCCACACATCATCAAGGTGCAGCAAAGGGACGGGGGAGGCTGCCAACAAGCATGATGTAGCAGCTGAAAAGCTCAAGGTTGTCTTGCTTTCCCTTTTACATGCATGGTGTTGCCCTACTAACTAGGTTCTTGGTATTTACTGATTGCATGGCATATGGTGTGTACTACTTCCTCTGATCCATATTACTTGTCGCTAATATGTATGTATCTAGACATACAAATGACACGTAATATGGGTTGGAGGGAGTACCTCCGTTCTGGAATTGTTTCGAGACTGGCAGTTGGACTAAGTTGAATCATTGTGTTAGTTAGCGACAACCTTTTTGGAATGGAGGAGTAGCAGTTTGTGGTTGCTTGTGAAGTACTACATGCTACTGTTAGTTTAGAGATCCATGATTGAAAAATAGGCACCACCTTTGTGGTTGTGCTGTTGTAGCTTGCAATAAGGTACTGGTTTCTACTTCACTTTGTTGTGATTGATTGATCTTTGTAACACACCTGCTGTTTGTTCAAGTGCATCCCTTCAGTACTCACGTAGGAGATAATCCTATTACTCTGCACCTTCATTTTGTGGCTTTCAGTTAGTTTACTTTGAACGTTTTGCTCTCATATTTCAGTGTTACCATTTGACATGATCTCCAATCGTCATGTCTAGTGTTAAATTAATGCTCCTAAGCGCACCCTTAATTGCATTAAGTGCTGAACAGAGGCAAAATGCCTAGCACTTAATTGCGCTTAGCCTTTAATCCTTCAGAAAAGGGATAAGCGGATGCAAACGCTTGCTCAGCGCTTAGCGCTTAATAGAATCTTTTCATGTCCTAACTCCTTTGCATTGTGTATGTTACTCTCACCCAGTGGAAAATCATGTTTCACCGCCATACATGGTGTTCAATATATGTTTTTACTACCTTTGTGCACGGATGATCACACAAGCGTCGCTGTGCAGGAATTGCGAATTCAGAGAGGGAGGAAGAAAGCGATAGTGGTATTACAACACTTCAGAGTGTTGGCTTGGCTGTATGACAAAAGATGGTGCTAAAGGTGCTTCTGCCATTGGGAGGTATATATCCTTCATCTCTCGGACTGTCTGTGTGTTATCTGCTAGTTATTCTTCTTTAGGTCACAAGATCCGATCAGAAGTTCATGAATTATGTTGGTGAGATGCAGCTTATCTTGAGGACCACCTATGGGAGAGAGATGAATTATGTTGGATTCAGAGTTGTGCACCACTTGTGGGATAGAGATCGAGCGGGAGGAGTTGTGCAGCTTGCAGGTGGGTTTCGACAACGTACAGAGGTGCTGTTGCCTGCGCCGCCGCCACATGCCCTCCTGCTCATCCCTCCCTGTCATTCGGACCAATAGAAGAGAGTGTGAGCACTGAGCACCCCTGCCTCGCCTAGCTGCTAGCTGCAGGACGACCGGAGGCGGCGGCTTCTGCCCGTCTTTGTTAAGTTGGTTATGCCATAAGGAGGTACAAATCCTTTATTTCTATGTCTAGTTCTAATGGTGCTTTGCGTGATCATTGTATGTCCGGAACGATTCTGGAGTGCACTTTATTACCTGAACAACGCATGTTTACAAAATATATGCAATTGAACTTAATGTTTGGAGAACATTTTAATGTGATGTCCATAGCTGTGAACAAGTTTTCACTTGAGTGTATGATGGTGGTGGATGGGCTTTTGGCCTAGTGGTGAGAGCGCAGTGGCGCCTCCCAGGCAGCGGAGGTTCGAGCCCTGGGTTCGACGTGTGTGTCAGACTTCTCTCTTAATACAATGCCCCCTGTTGGTCTCATTTTTAGTTTATCATTGTGCGCAACGGACTAATCAACCCTGTCGCCTCCTTAATATATATTGTAAGATTGTTCGCCTATAGTTCTCATATGTAGCTCTTCTCATAGAAGAGAATCGTTTCTTGCTTCTTATGATATTGTGATGGTGTAAGCTAAGATATATAATTTGGAGGTACCTGCAACATTGTAGGTTAGTATGTAATCATGACTAAATGGTTTGATCACATTTATAGCTACCTTCTTCCATTTGATTGTGCTTGAAAAGATATATCACGCTGGAACAGTTTGATCATATTTATAGACTCATAAATTTTGTGACAATGCTCTTCACATGCTTGAAAATTTTCACTTTAGGATCTAAGCATGAGATTTCAGAACTGGATCCCTATTTGGTCCCTTAATTCTGGCTTGTAATAATGAAGTATGTAACTGCAATGATCCAATTTTGCTTGTATGTGAAAAGTTGAGAGCCTCATTTGTTTAATATTGAAATATTTTCATTTGCAGAACAACTATGTTCGTATATGAAAACTTGAGAACCTGAATTATTGAATCTGTCTACTTAATTCTAACTGTCTTGCTTTATGCACGTAGTGACACATGGGGAGAGGTATTGGAACTGTACGGTGGCATGCAATGGCATGCAGACCAATGCGGAGGGGTGTGTGTGTGTAGGAATAATGACTTGCTCCACTCGGAAGACGTCAGGGACAAGAGCGACTATGGCTTTCAGTAAGGTGCCTCCCACTGCCTTCTCTGTAGAAATATTGTTTCAAATTTGTCGATTGTTAACTGGATGGTGGCTAGTCATTGCTTAAATTTGTTGTGGGTTGGAGCAATGTATTGATTTGACTCTTGTCTTCGGCCTGAAAATTTGACTGCTCTTGTCGTGCGCTCTAGTAGGGCCTACTCATGCTTACCGATGGACTTTGTGCCTCTTAGGGTTATTTCGATGTTCAGTATGTGCTTGTAGAATGTGGTTACATATGCACTACTTTTAGGTAGATACTCGTCATTGTTCAAATTTACCCATCTATTGATCAAGGGAAAGATGCATGACCAGATAATTAATAGTTTTAGAGCTAGTTGCTGTAGCAAAATGGATGTTGTATGTTCTCTTTTTTTTGCACTCATGTCTATTTAAATATGCTGTTGGTGAGGTATAAATATTCCTAGTGCTAGTGTTGTTGCTGAGATTTATGCTAAATGTACGATAATAGTTTATCTATGAAGTAAACACAGAGTGGCAAGCAATAATTAGGATACTACTTTTTTTCATTAGTATACCTTTAGCACATGCCCTGTTCCTCCAGGAGTACCTTGTATGTTTTTTAGTTTGTCTTATTACATGATGAACCAAACAATCCATGAGTACCTTGTATGTTTTTTGTTTGTCCTGAATCAAAACCGTGGCAAGGCAATACCACTAGTATCTCTAGATATATCAATTTTTTCTTTCAGACTTAATTTGATCACTAGTAGTCTCTCTTAATTAACCTCTTTATGATCACAGAATTTCTCGCAGCCACTCGTACCTGTCCTGCATTTGGAGGGTGCCTTCAAGCTGAAAAATGAACCGTGGGCTCATGACTACTTCCCCCAATTGGATGCAAAACCACTTCAAATTTGTTTGTTTGTAGGCTGGTAGCTTGATGGCTATTGGGTAGTCATTGTTCGAATTTGTGGGATCGCTTCAATAATTTTCTTGCTATCCTCAGCTTACTCAATTTATATATCTAGCAGCTCCTAGAAGCCTTGGTGGTGTGTTTTCAACTACCTCCTGCTTCACATATGCCCTTGGTTGCGACGCCAACGATGAGTTATGGCACCATATGATCGGCAATGTCGGCGAAGAAGCTTGGAGGAAGACCTGGTGCTCACTTTCCTGACCCGATGCTGCTGCTGCTGTCGTCCATGTCCCCAAACTTGCTACGACTGACGTCCACATCCCCAAGCTGCTGCGGTTGACCATTACTCTGTTATGCTAGGTCTCTCTTCTCCCCCTTCTCCATGTATTTCTTTCTAAAGTTTGTTTTTCTCTCCCTGTTGAAACCTGTACGCAACGCACATGTATGGATGGAAATCAACAAGAACTTGTTGTGTGCGTGCATAGGAAGTGGATGTGTATGATGCTTTTTTTCTTCGTTTGCTGCTTAATCATGATTTGACTAGGAGTATGATATGGAGTGCTTGCTTATTTTTCTTACCTGCTTTAGGCTTATGAATAAGATGATAACAACTGAAAATTAGCTATTATTGTGCTATCAGTAAAATGATACCATTAGGCCATTTCTGGTTTGCTTGTGGCTCTACTTTTATGCCAAACTTAAGTGTGCAACTAGAAGTAATTTGGTTATTTTGCCAGGTTCAGCATGCTAGCTGCCCATCTCTGCAACCCCTCCGCAAGCGAGCCAAGGGCAGCAGAGGGGCGGAGCTGCACCGTCGTCCTGGTGGCTGGTGTGGACAAGCAGCGCGGGCAACAGCCACAGCCGACGGGAGGGGGCGGGCAACCTCCCTGAGCTGCTTCCACCCGCGACGTCCCTGACCTTCTGCTGCTGGCCACGTCCTGACCTTCTGCTCCCGGTGAGCTCCTTCTCCTCGTCCTCCTCCATTCCTTCCATGCATTTAAATTTGTTCATTTTTATCATGTTGAGTGTGTTACCAGTGGACAGCATGCTTGTCTGAATGTTGATATGTTGTATCTATGGTATTATAGGAATAGGGTTTGGTATGGTCTGGTGATTAACTGGCTTTGGCCATAATTCTGCCGGAGAAAACCTCTGTTTTTCTTTTAGTCGCTCACGTTAGCTTTAGGTGGTGCATATTTTTGTGGGGGATTAATTAGACAACAAGTGGGTTAGGTATTCAAATTGTTTCTGTGCATGCTGAAGCTATTTTGATCCTCAACTGCTATATGTGTTGCATGCTTTTGGGCAAATGACAGATTTATTTTCTTTTGTTGGCTTGTATGATCTAGCTAAATCTTTCAAATTCTTAGAACTTTAGAACCCTTGTATCATTTATCTGTGATTTGAACTTACAAGATCCTGCTAGTATTTAATATAATTTCATGGCATTACTTATGTTTTTTTTGCAGGTTACTAGTATCCATTTTTTTAAAGAATGAAATACTATTTTCTAAAAATCTTGCAGGACTATCCTTGAAGTCTCAGGATGCAGATTGATGGGAGTTTGTCAGTGATGGCCGATGAGCTCACTGCACCACTGTAACTATGGCGGGGAGGCAAGTAGGAACTGAGGAAGAGATAGTGGTTGTTTGCCCAGGCTACTGCTGCCGACAGTCCACCCGGAAGTACCGTTGGACACCTCCAAAAGATGCTACCGACGGCAACGTGTCTGAGTTCTTGCTGCCTAACAAGCTGTTGCTGGTGATCTCTCTTTCTCCTCCTCCCATCTTATTTTTGCAAAAAACACTTCCTTTCCCTTTTGAATTGGATGTGTGCATATGCAATAGAGAATGCACGCACGTGTGCAGTAGATGGAGATCCATTTAACTAAATCAAAACTTGTTGTGTGCATAAGAAGGTCCATACATGTAAATTTTCCATACATGTTGCTGCTGAATTTGAATGATTTTCATAACTACTAGTAAGCATATGTGCTCACACATGTGGTGAGAAAACTTTACCCTTTCATTTCAACATTTCACTAGCTTTTAGTCCAAACCAAGCTTAAGATTGTTTATCTTCAAATACAGGAAGATGATTTCTGGCAAAAAATGTTTAGAGTTAAACAGTTCAGCGTGAGAGATCAAACAATTTTTGAGCTAACTATGCAGTCTTCACTCAGACTAGTATTTCTATGAAAATCACAAATTGAACTCCAATTGTTAATGCTTTAGTGCTACTGGAACTTAACATGGCAAAATATAAGCCAATGGCTAGATCACTAGTACCGCAATCTCACATCATTTATAGATGCATTGTACAATGAATGGCACAACTACAAGAATTATACTACTCCCTCCATACCGGATTACAGGGCAATTACGCACTTCGAGACAAACTTTGACCTTTAATTTTAGTCAAGAAAATATAAGATATATTATATAAAAATTATACCATTGAATTCATATTCAAAAGAACTTTCCAATGGTATAATTTTTATGTCAAATATCTGATATCTCATATTTTCTTGACTAAAATTAATAGTTAAAGTTTGTCTTAAAATACATAGTTGCCCAATAATCCGGTATGGAGGGAGTATTTGTGTTGGTCTCTTGTATATAATATAGACAATGACTGTAATCGGATTACACTGGATTATATCTATTCAAACTCTAAGTGACCACACGAGAGGGCATTGACGTAGCTGCAACACTAAATTAGTCAGCACACTAACATGGAAAACAAGCAGCAGAATAAAGTGTTTGTTTCTGGTAAGATATGTGCAACAGGATCACATATTGGATCACCTGCGGTATGTTCCAAACATCCTGCCTCCCTCTAAGCATTTGAACCTTTGGCACCCTTGTGTCTCTAGTTCTGAAAACTTGAAGTTGCTCATTCAAATCCCCTGAAATAAAGTTTTGATTGAGTTGAAGGATTTGCTGTGCAAACTATGGATTGGGCAAGATTGCTTGTTTGTCTCTGTTAAATATGTTCACATTCTACCTTCTTGACTAGATGGACAGATAGTTCATATTGCTTCTTGATGGTAAAGACAGATTGATTGAGTGATTAGATGGCCATGCTTATAAGCATTACACCTGGGATGATTAGATGTCCATGCTTATATATACATCATAGGTGATGTGCCGTTTTTGGCCACTTGTACTCTGCAATTCATTCGTGTCGGTGACTTGTTGGCTTCTTAGGATATTGTCTTTAATATCTTTTTTACAATGTATGCTAGACCTTTATAATGCCGTGATTCAAATTTGTCTGCATTTTGTTGTCTCGATTTGTTGAAGAGGACTGCTGGAATGTTGATTGTTCCTAACCGCTAACTTCTGCTTCTCCTCTGCATGGAGTGTGTAGTCCCTAATTTTTTTTTAGTCCTCATTTTTTCTTTTCTAGATTTATTTTTCCCTCGATCGTGAGAAGGTGACTCTGCCTAATCATTCATATTGGCAGCTTGGCAACTATGTAGTAGTTCCTTCTGTGCGCAGACAAAAGCTTGGCAACTATGAAGTAGTTTATGAAGCTCTGAACACTCATAATATGTTATTTTGTTTTTCTGAATTTAAATCAGTGACTTGTTGAACATTCTTCTGTGCATGAAAGTGTTGGTGCCTTTATTAGCCAAGTGTATCTTGTTTGTGTCGTCGGGTAATAGTTTCTAGTGCTGTTATTGAATGTGAAACTTTTTTGGTCTGTTTGTCATGTAGGTGATGGTTGGATGAGCTTATCTTGTTCGACCAGTGGTAGTCGGACAGGACAGGGGACCAGTGCATGCAGCAGTCACTAGATTGCCGCTGCGCTCTTGAAGGGGAGATGTGGAGCTGGAGGTGTCCAGGAGGGAGCCATTATATGTTCAACATATGTTGCAGTTGGTCGTTTAGGTACTAGAGAGTGACGTGTGCAATTAATTTTTGCAGTAGGCTTGGAGCATATTCAACTAATTTTTACACTATTGCATCATACTTTACCACTGCAAGTGTTCCCTGACCCTCTTTTTTTTTGTATTAACAGGAACAACATGGGTGCGTCTCCTGCTCAGTTGGATAATCACATGTTTGATCACTTAAAGAACTTTGGTCCTGAACTACGACAACACTTTGGTGAGTGAATCAACACTTCTATGTTTACTTAGGTCAAAGTTGAAACGTGTGAGTTCTTCAGGAAATGTTCTATTTTCTGTCATCGGGCGACTTTTC
>QXEO01000811.1:0-14056 GCA_007115705.1 Dactylis glomerata
AGGAATGAGGGGCTGGCCCCTAGCCAGCATGCCAGAAGTGCCGGTCAGGTTCTCTGCCCTCTCCAGTGGCGGATGCGCTGTTCTCTTTGCCTTCTCCTTCTCCGGAGTAACATCCGCAGCTGCTGCTCCTTTGCCGGCACCCTCTGTCAGTGGCACGGCAGTGCCGGCCATCATCACCTCTGCCGACTCTACTGGGCAAGCGCTACGCCCAGCATGAGCCAGCAGATGCGACGGAGGATCTGCCGCCACCAGCACCTGCTGCTGATACCTGCAAATACTCTCAGTCCCCACGTACACCTCGTGGGAGCCGAAAGACATAATCTGGCCGTCCTTAGGGAATGGCCAGTGATACGTCCAAAACGTATCTACTTTCCCGAACACTTTTGCTATTGTTTCTCCTCTAATTTGTGTGTTTTGAATACAACTAACACGGACTGACGCTGTTTTCAGCAGAATTGCTCTGGTGTCTCGTTTTTGCGCAGAAATCCAACTTTCAGTAAAAATTCGGGAAAAATCATGAAAAATCCTATTTCACCGAAAGACCCACGGAGCCAGAAGACCGGAGGGAGAAGTGGCTCGAGGAGCCGTCACAAGGTGGTGGCGCGGCCCAGCCCTGGCCGCGCCACCCCTGTGTGAGGTGGTCCCAGGCCTCCTCTCGACCTCCCCTCTCGCGTACATATACCCCCTGACGAGATATTATTAGGGAGACGGCGTTTTTCCCAGATAGACTTCCGCTGCACCGCCACCATCAGAAACCGCGATTCGGAACCAGAAACTCCGTTCTGGCACCCTGCCGGGACGGGGATTCGGAGGAGATCTTCATCACCATCACCACCGACGCTCCTCCATCGACCATCCATGATTCCCCCATCCATGTGTGAGTAATTCCCCCGCTGTAGGTGAGGGGATGGTAGGGATTGGATGAGATTGTTCATGTAATTTGATATGAGATTGATAGGGCATAGTGCCTAGTATCTTTATTTAGTGCCTATGACATTGTTGCAACTTGTTGTGCTTAATGCTTGTCACTTTGGGCCCGAGTGCCATGATTTCAGATCTGAACATGTTATTGTTTCTATGATGATACTTGTTGTTTATGGTCTTACCTACAAGTTGTATACACATATTGTTGTCCGGAACCCGAGGCCCCAAAGTGACAGAAATTGGGATAACCGGAGGGGATGGCTATGATGTGAGGATCACATGTGTTCACTGAGTGCTAATGCTTTGCTCCGGTACTTTATTAAAAGGAGTACCTTAATTACCAATAGTTTCCCTTGAGGACCTGCTGCAACAGGCTGGTAGGACAAAAGATGTCGTGCAAGTTTCTCCTTGCGAGCACGTACGACTATATACGGAACACATGCCTATGATTGTTTGTACTAGGATGCTTTATCATTATTTATCTGCAATGCCCATATCTCATTGATTTCATGAATTATCTTATCCATGCAACGCCCGTTATCCATCCCTATGCCTATAGTATTTGTTCCTACTGTTTACAACTGCTACTATTACTGCTGCTATTTTACTACTGCTGTTACTGTTCCCCTGCTGTTACTGCTATAAAACTATTGCTACTGATAAACCGCTGCGAGTAAGACTGTTTCCAGGTGCAGCTGAATTGACAACTCATTTGTTAAGGCTTACATATATTCTTTGGCTCCCCTTGTGTCGAATCAATAAATTTGGGTAATACTTCCCTCGAAGACTGTTGCGATCCCCTATACTTGTGGGTCATCAAGACTATTTTCTGGCGCCGTTGCCGGGGAGCATAGCTTTATTTGTAAGTTCACTTGGTATTCATATTGTTCGCTGCAATCCTTTCATCATGGGTAAACCTCGTGATGGGAAAGTTCCTATATTGCCATCCACTACAAGAAGAGGTACGACTCTCAACACCTCTGTTGCTCTTGATTCGCCATCTGTTATGAGTAAGTTGCTTACACCACCACACCCACACGCTACTGCTACTACTTCTGCTGAGATTGAAAGTGCCACTGATAATTTAGATGATGCTTCTACTGTGCTTGATGAGAGAGGTTCACTAGGTTCCTTTTTAGAAGCTACTATTGCTAGAGCTAAGTTGGGAAACACCACTGTTACACCTGTTAGTTCACCTGAGTCTAGGGAATGTTCTAGTGATGATTATGATGATGATGCTTACATTGAGCTTAATGATGATTTTATTGCAGAAGCACGTGCTGCTCGTGATGCAGGTAATGTTAAAGAGCTTCTTGCTAGACGTTCTGTTAGATATAATTTGTCTCCTGATCCTAAGTTTGCTGCTTCTCCCATAAATATTAGAGATAAGGATTATGATTTCTCTTTGGATTTATCTTACATATCTATTGTTGAGAAAACTCCTTTTTGTGGTACTAAAGATGAGAGTGCTATGGAGCACATGAATGAGCTTTCTACTTTGAGTAATTTGTTTTCTGATGATATTAAGCTCCGCACTTACTTTGTTGCTAAGATTTTTCCTTTCTCGTTGAAAGATGCTGCTAAAATTTGGTTTAATAGCTTGTCTCCTGGATCTCTTACTAGTCCTATCGCTTTGGTTAATGCTTTCTTTCAGAAATATTTTCCCGCTAGTGCTCAACATGCTGCTGTGCAGAAAATCTTTGATTTTGAACAGGGAAAAAGAGAGAAATTGCCTGAATCTTGGACAAGGTTTTGTTCTTTAATTAGAGCTTTGCCTAAAGAACCATTGCCTAAAAATGAACTCCTTGATATATTTTATAATGGACTAACGGATGAATCCAACTCATATTTGGATAGTTGTGCTGGTTGTGTTTTCAGGGAAAGAACTCCGGCTGAAGCTGAAGAATTAATGGCTAAAATAAGCCGGAATCATGATGATTGGATTTTAGTTGAGCCAACACCAGCACCAACTCCTGCGCCATCTACAGAGCCTACGCCTAAGAAGAGAGGGATGATTGAGTTAAATGATGAAATTATGAGGGAGGCTAAGAAATCTCTTAAGGAGAAAGGTATTAAGGCCGAAGATGTGAAAAATTTACCTCCTATAGAAGAATTATGTAAGCCAATCCCTCGTTCATCTACTATTGAGGTACACTCTCTCCAACGCTTTGATGAAAGAGATATTCCTTATACTAAACCTCCTGATCAATGCTTAGATGAGTTTGATAATTTTATTGTTAAGCAAGAGAATTTTAATAGAATGGTGCATAATCATCTGTTGGAGAATTCTAGAGTTATTAACAAGTTGCAGGATATTGTGGAAAGAACCGCCAATGATGTGAAGATACTTGCTAAACACTTTCAAATGGTTCAAACACAAGTTGATCAGCTTACCAAGGTGCAAAAAGACTTGCTAGTTAGTGCTGCAAGAGAGAAGCAAGCGTGTGAAATACGCACAAGAAGTGGTGCTGCTACTCAAGACCCATTATATCCTGAAGGACATCCTAAGAGGATCGAGCAAGATTCTCGACGCACTTCAAGTGATGATATTCCTTCCAAGAAGAAGAAGAAGAAGCATAAAACAACTGCAAAATCTTCTGATGCAGGTAAAGATCCTAACAGTGTTTCTATTTCTGATGCTGAAACTGAACCAGGAGATGCTTCCGATAAAGAAGAAGATAAAGAAGAAGTTGAAGAAGAACCGGAAAAGAGTGATAAAAATGCAAAGTACACCAAAGAAGACTTCATTGCCAACAAGCATGGTAAGGAGAGGGAACCTTGGGTACAGAAACCAATGCCTTTTCCTAGTAAGAAACACAAGTCCAAGGAAGAGGAACACTACAACAGGTTTTGTGAATGGATGAGACCTTTATTTTTGCAAATTCCTTTGACTGATGCTATTAGAATGCCTCCTTATGCAAAATATATGAAAGATATTGTCACTAACAAAAGGAAAATTCCTAGTGAGGAAATTTCCACTTTACTTGCTAATTATTCTTTTGATGGTAAAGTTCCAGAGAAGCTTGGAGATCCAGGTATACCAACTATTCCTTGCTCCATTAAAAACAACTATGTTAGAACTGCTTTATGTGATTTGGGAGCTGGAGTTAGTGTAATGCCTTTTTCGCTTTATAAGAGACTTGATTTAGAAAAATTGGTTTCAACTGATATATCCTTGCAGATGGCTGATAAGTCTACTACTATTCCTATTGGTATATGTGAGAATGTTCCTGTTCAAGTTGCTAACAGCTGTTTAATATTAACTGATTTTGTTGTGTTGGAAATGCCTGAATATGATAATATGTCTATTATTCTTGGGAGACCTTTTCTAAATACTGCAGGTGCTGTTATTAATTGCAATCAAGGAAAAGTCACTTTTAATGTTAATGATAAAGAATACACAGTTTATTTTCCCAAGAAGATTGATAGGAGGAATGCTCTTAATTCAATCAAGCATGTTGAGACCATCAAAGTTGGTCAAATTATTTGTTCAGAGCGAAAGCCCAAGGAAGAATATCAAATTGTTATGGTTGGGGCTATACCTATCAAAGTTGAGGTAACATAAGCATTAAGTGAAGTGCAAAGTTTTGCCTCATAAAAAGTTAGTTTGGTAACAAGACTTGATCAACCTTGTTAGCAAAGTGAATTTATATGAACGAAACTTCGTTTTCACCACTTTCACTCCATCTCACTTGTATATACTTTCATCAAATGTTATTCTTTCAGTTTAGTTACATGATTAAGAGTATCTCAGAGCTGTTGCATGCTTAGTTTTGATTTGCTTGAAATCTTTTCATCCTCGTTTTTCTGAGTTTTATCGATATGCCAATTTCTGAAAAATCCTCGAAAATAAAGTTTCTCGAAAAATTCCAGAAATTTTTTTATAAATTTTTATGCCAAAAATGGGGCAGAGAGACACCTGGGAGGCACCAGGTGGGGCAGCCACGCCACCTCACACACAGGTGGCGCGGCCCAGCCCTGGCCGCGCCACCCATGTGTGAGAGGGCCCCACCAGGCCACTCACTCATCTCTTCTTCCCCAGCTCTTTCTCTCTCCCGAAAAACACCGACCCATTTGCCCAAGCTCGAGTTCTTGCTGTTCTTTGCCTGGATTTCTTGATCTCCTTGCTCAGCCCAGCATTTCTGCCGAAACTTGGATCATTTGTTCTCCGGTATGTAACTCCTTCACTTGTCCAAGTAGATTTTATTTTGGTAAAGTATTTCTTAAGTATTTTAGCATTGTAGGTGATAGTATAAATGAGTATGCATGCTTGTTCTATTGCTTAGAATTGTTATTATGATGCATGATAGCCCTCTAGTAACCCACTATAGTAGTTCCCTACACTTGCTTGTCTTTAAATCACTTTTTATGAGTTTGTTGAAAAATTTCAGAAATGGAGGAGAATGTGTATCAACTCTCTCAACATGAACTAGAAGTGCATGATGTTATGAAAGTTCACCGTGAAGAGAAGGTTTTTCCCTCACTCTATCCATGCTCAGCATTCTTGAGTGCTGCTAGAATCCTACAAGATTTTCAAACCTTGCTTTCTAATGCAGGATTAGAATATTTTGTTGAGGGTGAACCTCCCCAATATGTTAAACTAACAATGTCTATGGTGCAGGATTTCAGATTTAGTTGGTCCGCTTCTAATCCCATGGTTCATTATAAAATTTATAACAAATCTGTGGACTTGCCTCTTGATGTTTTCTGTACAGCCATTAGAGTACCACAGTGGGGATCGCTCGAGAAGATAAGAGGGCAGCCTAGGCAGTTGTTGGAATTATACGAGGAGATTTGTCAAGGAAGGAACTTCACTGGAGAGGGTGGTAAAATTCGAAACATTCATTTCCCATCCATTCGATATTTTGCCTTCTTCATTACCAAATGTGTTCTTGCTAGGAAATCTGTAAGTAAATTGTCTCTCCATGATCTAGCTTTTATTGCTGCTGCTTTAATACATGATAGGACTTACCATTTGGGTGCCTTAATTGCTTTCCGTCTTGATATTAACCGTGAGAAAGGGGGAGTTTGTGGAGGACTTATAGCTTCACGCCTGTTAGCTTTTCATGGTGTGATACCTCATTTTTTAGATTTGCCATTCCCTGAAGAGAAACTTGGTCTTGATGCTATGGTTCAACATAAGTTTATTTCTCCTCCTGCCAGTTTGATTAATTTAACATTTGAGCTAACCTTTTTCAAGAAGACTACCTGGAAGGTAGTAAAGACTGAACGATCAATCCATTTGCCTGCACCTCTTTTGTTTAACCTTGATCGCAGGAATGGATGGTCGCTTACAGAAGATGAGCTTGATGCGTACGTGGCAGAACACCCGCCGCCTGTGCGCGATGAAGAGGGCACCGAGGAGTCGGGACAACCCTCTAACACCATGAATTTCCTATATGCGCAGCCTTATTATGATTATGCGCCGTCAGCTTCATCTTCACGAGAACCGGGGTACGATTACACCTATGATGACCCACCAGCATGGATCAGCTACCAGAGCCGGCATTGATCTCCACTTAGGCCAAAAGCCTAAGCTTGGGGGGAGGTACGCCGACAATTCACTCATCTACATATCATATTCTGTCGGTCCTTTGTATATTCATGTTTCACTTTCTTTACTGTTCTCGTTCTTGTTTTCATTTCTTCCAAAACACAAAAAGACCAAAAATATTTCCGTTGTTTCTCTCTATTTGGTTCTTTAGTTTTCTACCTTTGGTTTGCTTTATTTGCTATTTTCGGTTTGCTACTTGAAAAACCCAAAAATATTTTGCTTTGTTTGCTATCTCCTTCTGCTTTTGTTTCAAAAATCAAAAACACAAAAATATTTGTTGTTCTTCTTTGGTTTTGTAAAGTTTGTTGCATAGTTCAGTCTCCTGTTACTCCATTGGAGCTTGGTATTCACTTTATATTATTCAAGCCACACATGTGAAAGAGCAATAATGACGACATACGACAATCCGAGATGTGGTAAGAGGCTGGTATGAACTCTATTTGTTTTCATTTTTGTACATATGCTCATCTATGTGGACATGCTTAGTCGGTTCATGTAAGGTATATGTCATCTAATGGATGCTTTGTAGTTCTTGCTCTCATATGATTAGTTTCAATCTACTATTAGCCTGTAGCATGTCATGTAGATGCTTGCATGCATTGTTTTATTCATAGTATGGTATGATATTATGGTATCCACCTCTGAAAGCTTCATTTGAATCGACTTGGCACATGCTCAAGCATGCATATGACTGAACAAAAAGTCAATTAAGCCTCGATGATCTAAATTTCCTCAGAGTTCTTGTATCATTTTTATGCCTATATTAATTTTGTTTTGTCGCAAGCATGATTATGATAGTTATTGCTCTCTCGATTGTCGCTTCCCAGTCTTTTGCTAGCCTTCACTTGTACTGAGTATGAGCTCTACTCGTGCATCCAATTACCAAAACCAAGTCTTCCAAAGAGTCCACTATAAATTCCTATGCATGGTATTTGTAAGCCATTCCAAGTAAATTTTCATGTGCTACCTTTCAAAACTTTCAACTACTTCTCATTTTGTGCCACTGTTTTTAGCTCATGGGGACGTAGTGGTCGGAATTGCTATCTTCCATATTAAATTAAGTACCCCTCGACTAGGCAGCTTCATCTGCTCGTCATTAATTTTGCAAGGGAGCTGGTCAGACCATTATAATTTTAATTCTAAAAGAAAAAAAGGCACTCCTCCAAAGGATTGTGAAAGTTGGTGGGCACCCGATGGAATCGGTTAGCCATGGTTTGAGAAAGGAAAAGGTGGGGAGGAGTGCCAAAGCTTTATAAAAGAGCACTAATGTGCTAAATTTCAAAGAACTCGGAACCGCTCTCACTTGTTTATTATGGAAGATAGTAAGTCCCCATTGCTAGTCGTTGACATAGAACAACCACCTCTCAAAAGAAACTTTTATCTCTGTTTTACAAATGAAAAGCTCTAGCACATGTTAAATCACTGCTTCCCTCTGCGAAGGGTCATTTGTTTACTTTTATGTTGAGTCACCATCTTCTAACTTTTAAGCACTTCTTGAGAGCATAGCTGTTATTCTTAGTGTAATGTGCTTGTCCCAGAACACGGTTAATTGTGGTATAACTATGATGCTTGTATCTTTGATATTTCTACTTCTAGTCTTCCCTTGGACTTCAGAGGTGCCTCAGCATTTATGTTTTGCTCTACAAATAAAGGCAAGTGGGATACCATTCTTTCATATCATTTATGCATATTACAATCTTGTAGCTTCTCATGCACTTGTTACTTGTTATTAGTGCATTTGCACTCTTTCATAGCTTGCTTGACTATGAGGTGACATTAGTTGCATATTTCTTATTATGAATTGCCTGAGTACTTGATCACATAGTTAGTATATATACATCATATGAGCAAATGTGTTCGTGAAAGTTTCTTTTATCGCTCTCAGTTGTTAACTGAATTGCTTGAGGACAAGCAAATAGCTAAGCTTGGGGGGAGTTGATACGTCCAAAATGTATCTACTTTCCCGAACACTTTTGCTATTGTTTCTCCTCTAATTTGTGTGTTTTGAATACAACTAACACGGACTGACGCTGTTTTCAGCAGAATTGCTCTGGTGTCTCGTTTTTGTGCAGAAATCCAACTTTCAGTAAAAATTCGGGAAAAATCATGAAAAATCCTATTTCACCGAAAGACCCACGGAGCCAGAAGACCGGAGGGAGAAGTGGCTCAAGGAGCCATCACAAGGTGGTGGCGCGGCCCAGCCCTGGCCGTGCCACCCCTGTGTGAGGTGGCCCCTGGCCTCCTCTCGACCTCCCCTCTCACGTACATATACCCCCTGACGAGATATTATCAGGGAGACAGCGTTTTTCCCAGATAGACTTCCGCTGCGCCGCCACCATCAGAAACCGCGATTCGGAACCAGAAACTCCGTTCTGGCACCCTGCCGGGACGGGGATTCGGAGGAGATCTTCATCACCATCACCACCGACGCTCCTCCATCGACCATCCATGATTCCCCCATCCATGTGTGAGTAATTCCCCCGCTGTAGGTGAGGGGATGGTAGGGATTGGATGAGATTGTTCATGTAATTTGATATGAGATTGATAGGGCATAGTGCCTAGTATCTTTATTTAGTGCCTATGACATTGTTGCAACTTGTTGTGCTTAATGCTTGTCACTTTGGGCCCGAGTGCCATGATTTCAGATCTGAACATGTTATTATTTCTATGATGATACTTGTTGTTTATGGTCTTACCTACAAGTTGTATACACATATTGTTGTCCGGAACCCGAGGCCCCAAAGTGACAGAAATTGGGATAACCGGAGGGGATGGCTATGATGTGAGGATCACATGTGTTCACTGAGTGCTAATGCTTTGCTCCGGTACTTTATTAAAAGGAGTACCTTAATTACCAGTAGTTTCCCTTGAGGCCCTGCTGCAACAGGCTGGTAGGACAAAAATGTCGTGCAAGTTTCTCCTTGCGAGCACGTACGACTATATACGGAACACATGCCTATGATTGTTTGTACTAGGATGCTTTATCATTATTTAACTGCAATGCCCATATCTCATTGATTTCATGAATTATCTTATCCATGCAACGCCCGTTATCCATCCCTATGCCTACAGTATTTGTTCCTACTGTTTACAACTGCTACTATTACTGCTGCTATTTTACTACTGCTGTTACTGTTTCCCTGCTGTTACTGCTATAAAACTATTGCTACTGATAAACCGCTGCGAGTAAGACTGTTTCCAGGTGCAGCTGAATTGACAACTCATTTGTTAAGGCTTACATATATTCTTTGGCTCCCCTTGTGTCGAATCAATAAATTTGGGTAATACTTCCCTCGAAGACTGTTGCGATCCCCTATACTTGTGGGTCATCAGCCAGCCACCAAGACAGCCGACATTGTCAGAGATGAAGCTGAGCGAGCCTAGCCTCTGGACGAGGCCAGAGACCACGCGCACTCCCGACACTGCTATCACAGATCCCGTCCGAATGAACACTCCGCCCAGCATATCGATCTGCCCCACGGTGGGCGCCAAATGTCATCATGGTGAAACAACATATGCCATGGGATGGCTTAAATAGGGGCCGAACTAGATACTGGAGGATTCGGGAGAGGGAAGCGCACTAAGAAGCATGACAGAGAGGAACACACAAGCTACCCAGGTTTGGGGCTCTCATAAGGAGATACCACCCCTACTCTTGCACTACTATCTATATAAATGGATCGATGGAGTACACAACAATGGTGGTTCCAAGCTCTCTGAGAGAGGAGGAAGACGAACTATGAACTGTGAGAGTAGAGAGTGACCAACCCTTTGCTAGGGTTCCCTGTGCCACCTTATATAGGGGTGGCCAGGGTTACAACGGTCATATGGACCAAGTGACACCAGCTACACTCCAAACAGGACATTCTGACGATGGCAGAGACCCTTGACTTTACCCCTGATTGCTCTCGATTGGACACACCATCCTTGTATGTTGTACTTCCTAGACTGTAACCTCTCCACTGTGATGTCAAGGATGGTACTGGGCACAGTGATGGTTGGTAAACCACCACTGTGCACCCTGTCACCATGATCTCTCTCCATGCTTGGATGTTTCTCTCCTTGATTGTAGGGATGTGACCCATAATTGACATCTGTGTCCTGGATATAGCCGTTGGCCATATCTCGGACCTGTATGCCGGACCAACGATCCAAGGTCGGGTAATCAGGCCTCCCCTGTTCCTGCATAATATAACAACTTGGTTAGGCCGCATATCTACGTATATGTCGGCACACATTATCATGTATTCCAGCTATGCCGACATATTTGAACACTGGCCGGGATATGGCTTATAGGCCGGCCTGGCCAATACTCCTATATTCTGGCCAGGCCCAACCTTGGTCAACCAACACAAAGTCAACCACTTTCCTCATGTCTTTCTAGTCTCTTGACCCTACCGGGGGTCATCCCCCCCCGACAGATAGAGTTCTGTTGCGCTGCCACCATCAGAAACCGCGATTCAGAACCAGAAACTCTGTTCTGGCACCCTGCCGGGACGGGGATTTGGAGGAGATCTTCATCACCATCACCGACATCCCTCCATCAACCATCCATGATTCCCCCATCCATGTGTGAGTAATTCCCGCTGTAGGTGAAGGGGATGGTAGGGATTAGATGAGATTGTTCATGTAATTTGCTATGAGATTGTTAGGGCATGGTGCCTAGTATCTATTGTTAGTGCTTATGGCATTGTTGCAACTTGTTGTGCTTAATGCTTGTCACTTTGGGCCCAAGTGCCATGATCTCAGATCTGAACTTGTTATTGTTTCATTATGATAATTGTTGTTTATGGTCTATTTATCTGCAATTGCCCATGTCTCACTGATTTCATGAATTATCTTATCCATGCAACGCCCATACATCCATCCCTATGCCCAAAGTATTTAGTCCTACTGTTTACTATTTCTACTATTACCACTTTTATTTTACTATTGATGTTACTATTTCACTACTATCACCACTATAAAACTGTTGCTACTGATAAATCGCTGCGAGCAAGTCTATTTCTAGGTGCAGCTGAATTGAAAACTCATCTGTTAAGGCTTATAAATATCCTTTGGCTCCCCTTGTGTTGAATCAATAAATTTGGGCTTTACTTCCCTCGAAGACTATTGCGATCCCCTATACTTGTGGGTCATCAAAAACACACACAAAATTAGATTCCTTATAGTTGCTATTTTTACTTGTCTGCTTTTAGCTTTGCTAGAATGGGTACTCATGAGAACACCAATGAAAGGACATGTTCCTTGCTTTCAGTTTTTGGGTGTTTGATCACAATACAAGGAATTTAATCTTGTGCTGAGCTTTGCAGGAATTCTACAGGTATTGCACAAGACTGATGGTGAAGAGGAGTGGGAATGGGGACTGCTGTAGAAAGGCTTGAAATCACCCAAAGGAGAGAAAATTCTAGAGCCGGAAATTCTGTTTCAGGGCCGGAAATTCTGCCCCAGGGCCAGAATTTCCGCCCCTGAACAAAATTTCCGGGGGCCGGAAATTTCATAATTTCTGGCCCTTCGAAATTTGGCTAAGTCCCTTACGATACGTTGTGGTGCAACATGTAGTAAGGGGGCCAAAAATTCTGGTTTAGCAAAATTTCCGGGGGCCAGAAATTTCATAATTTTCGGCCCCCGAAAATTCGGCTAAGTCCTTTTCAAAAGGCCGTGGTGCAACCTTCGGTTAAGGGGCTGGAAATTCTGTTTAGGCAGAATTTCCAGGGGCCAGAAATTCTAGAATTTCTGGCCCCCGTGATTTTTCGCTAAATCCCTTAACTCGAGCTGTGGTGCGACCTTCTAGAAAGGGCCGGAATTTCTAGCCGGAAATTCCATTTGGAATTTTCGGAGGGCCAGAATTTCCGCCCCAGGCCGGAATTTCCGCCCTTAGTGGACCCCAGAAATTCCGCCCCCTGGCCGGAATTTCCGGGGTAAGTTTTCTCCAACGGCCATATTTCGAGCTAGCCTATAAATAGTCGTCCCCTACCCAAGATCTGAGTTACCTCATCCACACTCTCTCTCCTCCATTGGTGCTGAGCTTCAACTTCGTAGATCTCCTTCCCTAGCCAACCAAATCCTCCAAGACTTGATAGATTGGGAGAGGACCCATAGATCTACATTCCCACCAAAGTAATTAGTGTTTGCTTCACTCCTCCTCTGTGGACCTTGCCTTGGGAAAGAGAGGTCACCTCAAAGCTTCCTCTGTGTAAAAGCTTTGTGGTTGTTCTTGTTGGGAGCCTCCAATTGAGTTGTGGAGTTGTGCCCCAACCTCCGTGTAAGGGTTTCGGTCGGTACCCCCAATACCACCGCTTAGTGGAAACGAGTTAGCCTCCGTGGCTTGCTCACCGGAGAACAAGATGAGCCTCCATGGCGTTGGTGGACTCCGTGTCGCCACACCTCTCCAACGTAGACGTACTTCCCCTCAAAAGGAAGGAACTACGGGAATACATCCTTGTGTCTCCGGCTTCCGCTTTACGGTCTTTTCTTACCCTTACTTGCATCGTGTTTACTTCTTTCACTCTTGTTCACTTGCTTGTTTGTCACATAGGAAATTCACCTAGTTGCACATCTAGAGAATTTCGTTTTGCGTCAAGCCTTAATTTTGAAAAAGGTAAAATTTTGTGTAGCGCCTATTCACCCCCCCTCTAGTCGCCCGTGTGATCCTTTTAATTGGTATCAGAGCCTAGTGCTCTTTGATTGGGCTTAACCGCCTAAGAGATCATGGGCGAAGAGGAACCCGCCACTAAGGGGGATCTTAATAACATAATGAATTGCATGGATGCTATGATGGCAGCCATGGAAAGCCAAAAATCTCAACTTGATGCTCTCACTAGTGGAACATCAAGTACCACTCCACCAACTCCGGTTGACACCTCGGATAAGGATAAGCCATCCTTAAACGAGGAAGATCCGGACAAGGATGGGAATGAGAACAACGGGGATCCCTGCGACTGGTTGATGGCGCCAGAAAATTAGCTGCTGGTGCCAAGTTGACGTGGGAGCAGACTGTCCTTGTGCGTGGTGGATAACCAGCCCGTTGGGAACCCCAAGAGGAAGGTATGATGAGTATAGCAGCTAGTCTTCCCTCAGTTAAGAAACCAGGTTTAATATCGATCAGGAGAGGAGAGACAAACGACTGAAGGTGACGCGGAACCTGCACACACACAACCAAGTACTTTGTTCCCAACTTGCGATGAGGTTGTCAATCTCACCGGTTTGCTTGAAATAAAGATTATGAGCGTATCGAGTGGAAAACAATATAGCATGCGAGTAAAGTAAACAGTACGAGTAAAGTAAACAGGCGATATGATGGAAATAGGACCGGGATCCACAGTTCACTAGTGGTGTCTCTCCATAAGATAAATAACACATGCTGGGTAAACAAATTATAGTTGGGCAATTGATAGAATAAAGATAAAACGTGATATGTCAAGAAGATCACTATGAGATTTACTCTGGGCATTACAACAAAATACATAGACCACCATCCAACTGCATCTATGACTAATAATCCACTTGTGGTGAATCAATCCAAGAACTCCACAAGTATTAAGTTGCGAACAACAGATAATTGCATTAAGCAAAGTG
>QXEO01000812.1:0-189543 GCA_007115705.1 Dactylis glomerata
CTTATGCGACAACGAGAGTGCCATCAAGATCGCCCATAATCCGGTTCAACACAACAAGACGAAGCACATTGAGATCCGGCATCACTTCATCCGGGACCACGTCAATCGAGGTGATATTAACTTGTCTTATGTAGGTACAAATGATCAACTCGCCGACATCTTCACGAAGCCCCTTGATGAAGCAAGATTCCGAGAGTTGAGGCATGAATTGAATATCATTGATTCTTGCAATGTGGCTTGTTAATGTGCACTCATTCCCATACGATAGCACGTGTTCTACTCTAGATGTGGGCATGGACATAGGGGGAGTGCGGTCCTAATTCATTGGGCTATCCCTCCCCCCATTATGCCGATAGTAATGCAATCATTCTCTTAATATCATTTTGTGATATATGAGCTTCAATGATGAGTATTGGTTATGAACCCAAGATATATCTTCGCGGTTTAATGCCAAAACACTCATATATGGTGGCTTCGGCCACCGACCTCTTCTTTTGAAGAGTTTATCCTTGAAAATCTTTTGAATTTCTCTTGATATGGGAAGGGACTTGAGTTTTGTTTTTCGATGATTTCTTGCCTTTTTGCAACCTCAAGTCCCGAGAACCACTCCGTGTTTGTTTTCTAGCCTATGCCCTCTCTATCTCTAAAACCTCGTCTAACACACAAGTCAACCTCTTGTTTTATCTTGGTTCTTGATGAGATGGCCGGATTTTCCGTGTTTAAGTGTTAGAATTTTCCCAATGGGTGGAAACCCTTATTTCCGTAGCAAAGTTTTATGCCCCCATGTACTCCTCCGAAGTGGTGCACTTTGCAGGAAGGGGGCCGGAAATTTGCCCCGGAAATTTGGGCGAAACGTTAAATTTCCGCCCCCCGGAAATTCTATAACTTAACCTGGAAATTCCGGGGGCCGGAAATTCCGCCCCTAGGGCCGGATTTCCGCCCCTGCGGTTAGTCTATATAAAGGGGGGGCCGGGGTGGAGATACCCCTTGGTACCTCTTTCACCCCCGACCCCCATACTCCAAACCGCCGCCGCCGCCTCACCAAGGTCCTCTCCGGCGACTCCCTAGCCGCCGGATTCCCCGGATTTCGCCGGTCCTTGCTCCTCTCGGCGTGGGGGTTCTTTTCCTCCACGCGGTTTTCGCCATGGATAGCGGTATTGCCCCAAATCTCTCTCTCTCTCTAGGTGTCTTTGCCCTAGATCTAGTTTCGTTTGGGTTGATCCGTTTTTCATTGAAAGGAGCATGTTTAGAGGTAGTTTTCGGTCTAGTGAACCTAGCATTGAACTTAGTTGGTGCCGATCCAATTTTTAGAGTTTTTTGTATCTTGTTTGTAGTGTTCTCACCAGGGACGGAATTTCCGCCCCTGGGGGCCAGAAATTCCGAGGTAGGCCGGAAATTCCGTCCTTTGGACCGGAATTTCCGCCCCCCCGCCGGAATTTCTGCCCCCCCGGCCGGAATTTCTGCCGCTCTGCTGGGAATAATACAACTAAGATATGTCATCTCTAAATTCGTTCTGCCCTACTAGTTCCCTTCTATGTTCTTTCTAGCTTTCATATCGACTTGTGTGTTCTCATCTCCATGCTTTTCTCCCTACCTTCTTTCACAGGTGGCTCTAGTTCTCGTCCTAAGCGTGATCAGTGCGGCCGTTCTGCTGTTCGCAAGCGGAACTTTCGCTTTGCTCAAGAGGGGACTTTTGAAGAAGAGTTTGTGTCTCAGCAAGCTGAACAGGAAGCTGCTTAGGAGGCAGCAAGGGAGAAGGCAGCTAGGACAGCCAAGAGGTTTGCTCGCAACCCCTCACGGGTTCCTCGGGTGAACTATGAGACTATGAACTCTGTGGAGTACATCGCTTTGAGGCAGTTAGACTGGTATTCTGAGGCAAGAGATGAAGAACTTGAAGATACTCGTTTCTGGTGTGCTGCTCAGAAAGGTATTTATGAGGATATCTATCGTCCCATGTCTCAGCGGGTATGTTACATGCATGTTCTAGACCGCACTCATCTCAGGAAGAAGTCTGAATACTTTGGTGATGCTCTGGGAATCATGAAGAGGCTTGGTCTGTTTCCTCTTATGGATATTCATTGTCCCTACAATGAGAAGATCATTCAGCAGTTCTATGCCACTCTCGCCTTCAAGGGGAATGAGGCTCTCTCTTTCAGATGGATGTGTGGAGATACCATGCGTGAGTCAGACTTTTATGAGTTTTCCCAGCTGTTGAACTATGATTTTCAGGGGTACAGTGTGCCTGTTGGTCACCGTGTGCATCTGCATGGAGTTTAGCCGGACAAGAATCGCTTGGCTCCCCTTTATTCTTCAAAGGGCCAGATTGGCACTATTAAGGGCTTGCTTCCTCTGTACAACATTCTTCTTCGCATGTTCAGGGAGAACATCTCTCCCTCTGGAGGTAATCGGGATTCTATTCGTGCTGCCCTTGTTGAGCTCATGTATCTTTCTCATCGCTGCTTTGTGAGTACTGATCCTAATGAAGACTTCAAGCTGGATGTGATGCACTATATCTTCAATGAAATGCATGATGCCATGGTTTCCAAGCGTACTCCTCCCTATGCTCCATACATTATGCTCCTCATTATTCAGAAGGCTCAAGACATGGATTTCTCCAAGGGGAACTCAGAACACAAGCTCAAGAGAATGAATGTGATCAAGCCAGCAGAAGAGAAAGAAGCTGCCAAAAGCAAAGGAAAGAAGCTAGTTCCTTCAGGTGGTGATGTTGAGATGGGTGACTCTAGCTCTCGTTTGCACAAGACTTCCTCTGCCCGTCCATCTCGCAACAAGAAGCTTTCTCTGTGGCAACGCACTCTCTTGTGCATCAACGTTGCTATCCACAAGGAGAACTACTCTGCCTATGAAGAGAGAAGGGATATCATTCACAATCAGCAGGTTCTTTCTCGCGAGGTTCAGCTTCTTCAGGATCCCTCCCTTCAGCTCTCTCCTGTTCCTGCTCCTCAGTACATTCCGTATGAGAGGTGGCAAGATGACAACGGCGTCGACTGGGCTGAAGTGGAGGCTCTCTCCAAGGTTGGAAGTGATGAGGAGTTCTCTGGGAGCGATGAGGATGACGAAGACGCTGCTGATGTTGATGAGGACGAGTTCGATGATGAGTGATCTTCGCTTGGGGATTAGCATCGCTCTTCTCCCTTTTTGGTGTCTCGATGCCAAAGGGGGAGAAGTAGTTCTATTAGGATTTGCTTGGGTTGGTTATTTGCTTTATTTGCTTCGTGAACTGTTCGTGGTTTATGTGTGTGGAACTTTGGTTCTACTTTTGTAATAGACTAGTCGTACTCTACTTTGTGCTCCTCGTTTAATACTGTCCTTCTAGTGTGCAAATTGCTCTTATTGTCTTGTTTATACCTTGCACTTGTCTAGGGGGAGCATTTGTTCTTGCTCTCTATTGCAAATCCGTGTATTGTCATCAAACACCAAAAAGGGGGAGATTGAAAGGACATTTTCATTGCCTTCAGTTTTTGGGTGTTTGATCACAATACAAGGAATTTAACCTTGTGCTGAGCCTTACAGGATTTCTCCAGGTATTGCACAAGACTGATGGTGAAGAAGTGTGGGAATGGGGACTGCTGTAGGAAGGCTTGAAATCAACCAAAGGAGAGAAAATTCCAGGGCCGGAAATTCTGTTTCAGGGCCGGAAATTCCGCCCCAGGGCCAGAATTTCCGCCCCTGGACAAAATTTCCGGGGGCCAGAAATTTCACAATTTCCGACCCTTCGAAATACGGCTAAGTCCCTTACGAACCATTGTGGTGCAACGTGCAGTAAGGGGGCCGGAAATTCTGGTTTAGCAGAATTTCCGGGGGCCGGAAATTTCATAATTTCCGGCCCCCGAAAATTCGGCTAAGTCCTCTCCTAAAGGGCCGTGGTGCAGCGTGCAGATAAGGGGCCGGAAATTCTGGAAACGCAGAATTTCCGGGGGCCGGAAATTCTAGAATTTCCTGCCCCCGTGATTTTTCACTAAGTCCCTTATCTCAAGTTGTGGTGCAACTTTCAGGAGAGGACCGGAATTTCTGGCCGGAAATTCCATTTTGGAATTTCCGGGGGCCGGAATTTCCGCCCCCAGGCCGGAATTTCCGCCCTTAGTGAACCCCGGAATTTCCGCCCCAGGCCGGAATTTCCGGGGTAAGTTTTCTCCAACAGCCACATTTCGAGCCAGCCTATAAATAGTCGTCCCCTACCTCAGATCTGGTTACCTCGTCCACACTCTCTTTCCTCCATTGTTGCTGAGCTTCACCTCCGTAGATCTCCTTCCCTAGCCAACCAAATCCTCCAAGACTTGGTAGATTGGGAGAGGATCCATAGATCTACAACCCCACCGAAGTACTTAGTGATTGCTTCACTCCTCCTCCGTGGACCTTGCCTTAGGCAAGAGAGGTCACCTCAAAGCTTCCTCCGTGTAAAATCTTTGTGGTTGTTCTTGTTGGGAGCCTCCAATTGAGTTGTGGAGTTGTGCCCCAACCTCCGTGTAAGGGTTTCGGTCGGTATCCCCACTACCACCGCTTAGTGGAAACGAGTTAGCCTCCGTGGCTTGCTCACCGGAGAACAAGGTGAGCCTCCGTGGCGTTGGTGGACTCCGTGTCGCCACACCTCTCCAACGTAGACATACTTCCCCTCAAAAGGAAGGAACTACGGGAATACATCCTTGTGTCTCCGGCTTCCGCTTTACGGTTCTTTCTTACCCTTACTCGCATCGGTTTTACTCGTTTCACTCTCGTTCACTTGCTTGCTTGTCACATAGGAAATTCACCTAGTTGCACATCTAGAGAATTTCGTTTGTGTCAAGCCTTAAAATTGAAAAAGGTAAAATTTTGTGTAGCGCCTATTCACCCCCCCCTCTAGTCGCCCGTGAGATCCCTTTCAGGTTGACTCAACATAAAAGTAAAAGATAGGCCCTTCGTAGAGGGAAGCAGGGATTAAACATGTGCTAGAGCTTTTCATTTGCAAAACAGAGGTAAAAAGTTATTTTGAGAGGTGGTTGCTTTTGTCAACGACTAGCAACAGAGTTCTTGATATCTTCCATACTAAACAAGTGAGAGCGGTTCCGAGATGTTTGATTAATTGGCACACTAGTGCTCTTTTATAGCTTTGCACTCCTCCCCACCTTTTTCCTTTCTCAAACCATGGCTAACCGATTCCATCGGGTGCCAACCAACTTTCACATACCATGGAGGAGTGCTCTTTTCTTTCTTTTCTTTTTAAGATTATAATGGTCTGACCAGCTCCCTTGCAAAATTAATGACGAGTAGATGAAGCTGCCTAGTCGAGGGGTACTTAATTTAGTATGGAAGATAACAAACCCATCCACTACGTCCTTTTGAGCTAAAAACAGTGGCACAAAATGAGAAGTGTTTGAAGGTTTTTGAAAGGTAGCACATGAAAATTTACTTGGAATGGCTTGAAATACCATACATAGGAATTTATAGTGGACTCTTTGGAAGTGACTTGGCTTTGGGATTTGGATGCACGAGAAGTATTCCCTCTCAGTACAGGTTTTTGGCTAGCAAGGCTAGGTAGCAAGCATAAGAGTTGCATGAAACAGACAAACATACATATAATAAGAACAATCATGCAAACTCCCTTGAAGGTACAACAATTTTGACTTTAGGAATAACAATGCTTATAAGCCAAACATGAAGGATAAACTAAAGTGATGTAACTACAAGCACTTCATTATTCTTTTCTACTCAAACCTCAAGGTAAAGTTGCTACTGACCAAGCTAGGTTTGCCAAAACCAACTAAATTTACTCATGCACCCAAAGTGATACCAATACCAATCAACAAGACTAGTCATACAAGAGAGATTGTAAACTAACATAAAGTGTGCGTAAGGTAAACGATAAAACTTCTCATTAATATTTTATTACCGCAACTCACACCAAGGGATACATAGATAACCAACTAAGGAGGATACTTCCACACTGCAAACTATTCTATAGGATAATTTCTCTATTCATGATATGACTCTACTTGAAAAGTAAATGAGCAAAAGGTAATGATGTGATACCGCGGCACTCCCCCAAGCTTGGAACAAGCCAAGGGGATACCTATACCGATGACGAATTATTCTTGTGGCGGTGGCGGTGAATAATCTTTAATAAGCTTCTCAATCAAATCTTTCAGATCATCAATCTTGTGGCTGAGGTTACGAATCATCTCAGAATTGTGCTCAACACGGTCCATGAACCTGTCAGCAAGAGAATCCCAGCTCTTGGAATTATTTCCCCATCCTTCTTCACTCTTGGAGCTTTCTATCCCTGCATTGTTAGAACGATCTATATCCCAGCCAGAGGGTAATCGTGATCTGGGTACCTTTTGAAACTGATGTTCATGAATTAGAGTATGGAAAGGATTTTGGCCTGACGGAGATGTACGTGGAGCTAAGGTGTGACGCGGCACACCCCCTCCGGTCCTTATGCGAGCACTCTTCTTGAACTTGTCATGATCTGTCACCATCCCTATGCTGGCAATCATGGTGTTTGGCCTTGAACTTTGATCTTCCTCCTCGTCTTCACTTTCAACCTCTTCTTTCAGTCGAAAGTCTTTGGTGTCATCTTCCGGAGGTGTCTTCTCCTTGTCATCGCTTGAAGAGGCCATGGCTCCCCCAAGCTTAAGATCAACTCCTGACAGAAACAGCTCGAAACAAAACACGACGAGAAAATGATATACAGACCTCGGGAAATCCGGGGGGTTATATAAGCGAAAATAGTATATCGAAACAAAATCATAGGAGGAAACAGGGACGGAAACGAGTTCCGGGGTGCTCTCACACCTGGGTGGCACGGCCAGGGGTGGGCCCACGCCACCTATGTGTGAGAAGCACACGGACTCCTTTTCCTGCCCGTTTTCGTCTCGTGATTTTTCATATTTAGTAAAAACAGCAAAAATATTAAAGAAAGAGCTTTTCGTGAAACTTCTCTGACTAGAACAGGTTACCTATTCGAAAATGAACTCTGCAGGTACCTGCAATTTGTCTTGGATGAATTCTTCTGGAGAAACTATTTCAATAACATCAACATCTTCATTATAAGAATCTCCAGAAATATAATGTTTGAGTCTTTGCCCATTCACCACTTGTGCAGAATCATCCTTTAGTGAAGCAATCTTAATAGCACCTGAGCGGTACACTTCCACAATAACATATGGTCCTTCCTATTTTGAAAGTAATTTTCCTACAAAAAATCTGAGACAAGACCTATACAATAAAACTTTCTCACCAACATGAAACTCTCTCTTAAGAATTCTCTTATCATGCCATTGCTTGACTTTCTCTTTGAAAAGTCTGGCATTCTCATACGCTTCATTTCTCCACTCATCTAGAGAACTCAAATCTAACAACCTTTTCTTACCGGCTAGTTTAAAATCTCTATTAAGCTCTCTCACTGCCCAAAAAGCTTTGTGTTCTAATTCTAAGGGCAAGTGACACGCTTTTCCATAAACCATCTTATAAGGAGACATACCCATGGGGTTCTTATAAGCAGTTCTATAAGCCCATAAAGCATCGTTTAACTTACTAGCCCAATTTTTCCTAGATCTATTGACAGTCTTCTTCAAGATACACTTGATTTCTCTATTAGAAAGCTCTACCTGCCCACTAGTTTGGGGATGATAAGCAGAAGCAATTCTATGATTAACATCACATTTAGCAAGAGTTTTTCTAAAACCACCGTGAATAAAATGAGAACCTCCATCAGTCATAAGATATCTAGGCACACCAAACCTAGGAAAAATAACATCCTTGAGCATTTTTAACGAGGTCTCACCATCGGCACTCTTTGTAGTTATGGCTTCTACCCATTTAGTAACATAATCAACAGCAACAAGTATGTGGGTATAGCCTTTTGAAGGAGGAAAAGGACCCATAAAGTCAAATCCCCAACAATCAAATGGTTCAATAACAAGAGTGTAACTCATAGGCATTTCATTGCGTCTAGAAATATTACCAACTCTTTGACATTCATCACAAGATAAAACATACCTTCTGGCATCTTTAAAGAGGGTTGGCCAATAAAAACCTGATTGTAGAACCTTTTGTGCGGTTCTATCTCCAGCATGATGCCCTCCATAAGCGCTGCTATGGCATTTTCTCAATATTTCTTGTTGCTCATATTCTGGTATGCATCTTCTCATCATACCATCAACTCCTTCTTTATATAAGTGTGGGTCATTGATTGCCAAGTTGACAGTCGGTCCTTATGCGTGGTGAATGACCAGCCTGTTGGGAACCCCAAGAGGAAGGTGTGATGAGTATAGCAGCTGGTTTTCCCTCAGTTAAGAAACCAAGGTTTATTTTTTGGAGAGGAGAGACAAACGACTGAAGGTGATGCAGACTGGCTTAATAGCACTCCAACAAGGGCGCCGTTTAACGATACTTGTTGACTCGTCTTCGGCCAGTAGCAACGCGGAACCTGCACACAACACAACCAAGTACTTTGTTCCCAACTTGCGATGAGGTTGTCAATCTCACCGGTTTGCTTGAAACAAAGGTTATGAGTGTATCGAGTGGAAAACAATATAGTATGCGAATAAAGTAAACAGTGCGAGTAAAGTAAACATGTGATAGCAATATGATGGAAATAGGACCGGGGTCCATAGTTCACTAGTGGTGTCTCTCCATAAGATAAATAAAACATGCTGGGTAAACAAATTACAGTTGGGCTATTGATAGAATAAAGATAAATGTGATATGTCCAGAAGATCACTATGAGATTTACTCTGGGCATTACAACAAAATACATAGACCGCCATCCAACTGCATCTATGACTAATAATCCACTTGTGGCGAATCAATCTGAGAACTCCACAAGTATTAAGTTGCGAACAACAGATAATTGCATTAAGCAAAGTGTGTAATGTAAACAAAGCATATGCCCTTGAGCATATGAATGTTGTTTTCTCCCTAGTAGCAACAGCACATCTACAACCTTAGAGGTTTCTGTCACTCCCCCAGGTTAAATAGAGGCATGAACACACTATCGAGCATAAATACCCCCTCTTGGAGTCACTAGCAACTACTCGGCCAAGATAGCTACTAACAACGGAGAGCATGCAAGATCATAAACAACATAGAGATAACAAAAGATAATATTCAGTACAGCAACTCAATCATAACACCAATATTCATCGAATCCCACCAAACCAAACATGTAGAATTACATAACGGTGATCTCAATCATGAAGGGCAGCTCATGAGATCTAAACATGAAGCACATGGTGGAGAAGACAACCATCTAGCTACTGCTATGGACCCATAGTCCAAGGTAGACTACTCACTCATCGCTCCGGAGGCAAGCATGGCGATGAAGAAGACCTCCGGTGGCGATTCCCCTCTCCGGCAGGGTGCCGGGAAGAGCTTCTGGACCCTCCCGATCTTCGGGTCGACGGCGGCGGTGGATCGCGATGTCTTCTGGAAAATTGATCGGGGTACTTAGGTTTTTCCCGTCGGGGGGTCTTTATAGGCGAAGGGGCGATGTCAGAGGTGGCCCCAGGCCTCCTCACGCCAGGGTGGCGCGGCCAGGGGCTGGGGCGCGCCAGCCCTGTGTGAGGGCGGCCTGTGGCCCCTCTCCTTCTTCTCTTCAGATGACTGGAAGCTCCCAGACAAAATAAGACTTCAGGAACTTGTTTCGTCCAATTTCGAGAATATTTCCTGTGTATCACTTCTGAAACACAAAAATAGCAGAAAACAGGGAACTGGCACTATGGCAACTTGTTAGTAGGTTAGTTCCAGAAAATGCATAAAAGTGCCACGAAATGTACCGAAACAGTAGGCAAATGGTGTAAAAACAAGCATGGAGCATCAAAAATTATAGATACGTTGGAGACGTATCAAGCATCCCCAAGCTTAACTCCTGCTCGTCCTCGAGTAGGTAAGTGATAACAAAAGAATAATTTTTGAGGTGACATGCACCTACACAATCTTGATCATATATGTAAGCATTTGTGAGCTGGGATCATAAGAACTTAAAACATGGGCATGAAAGACATAATCTTGATAATAGAAACTTAGTAACCATGTTGTAAACATGCAAATAAACACAAACAAAAGATCATGAAAATAAAACAATGAAAGTCAAACGTGTGTTCAAATCATAAGGAAAAACATACAAATGGTTTTCAGCTTGTCCTTCAAAGAGAGCAAAACATAAATGCATAGGACACCTTCAAGTTTAAGAGGGCGACTAGATACAAATAATTTGAGAACAAGTGAAACCAACAATATGAATCAATCAATGAACTTTGGGACAATGCATATTATACTAAGAATGACAACTATGCTCTCTTAATGGTGCATAAAGATAGAAGGTGGTGACTCAACATAAAAGTAGAAGAAAGGCCCTTCGTGGAGGGAAGCAGTGATTGCAAGTTTTATAACCTTCAAAAATTATGGTACTTACCGGCTTTGAGCTCTCATTGCCCCCATCATAAGCATCTTGAATGGTTAAAGTTAATGCGAGAACAATTATGATGCATATGCTTGACAAATCATAAGTTGAAAACCACGTGTCCCATGAATACGAGTACCCAAACCTCATGCTACTTTACTTAGAGTCCCAAGCAAGGCTCTTGTCATTGTAAATATATGCATATCATTGAGAACCACCAATGGGGTACCTCCGGGCCCGATGACATGGAACAAGCCCACATCAAAATGACAGGACAAGCAGACAATGAACACCTCGACATCTCTTTTATTTGCCATTTGTTTAGCTTTTTATTGTGAGATGCGTCGTCGAATGTTCACCATGGGTATGCTGCAAATTTCCACCATGAATTATGCATGGCTTAGATTAGCGGCCCGGCGTTTCCCTAACACATATACAAACTCCATGATCCCCACAAGATTCCCAATTCATTTCACACCGTGGGCATCCATAAACAAAAGATCATGATATCAACTCCAATAAGAAGTGCAATGTTGAAAGTTTGCACATGACTGCATGGCTGGGCTAGTCTCCAACTTACAACTTGCAAGCATAACAACTCAACATAAGAGACCACAATGTCAAATTTTTAAGAACAGGAAAAAGTAAAGTGTGCCTTCCAGTTTGTGAGAGCTTTACTGACCGAATTTCGCATAACACTGGTAAGAGTTTAATTTGAAGAGAAAATAAAAGCAAGTCAAATTTACTTAGAATAGCAAATTGCTAGTAGGTATGTATGGTGGACACTTTGGAAAACTTTGGCTTTTAGGAGTTGGATGCACGAGTAGAGCTCATACTCAGTACAAGGCGAGGGCTAGCAAAAGACTGGGAGCGACCAACTAAGAGAGCAGTAATGGCCATAATCATGCAAAGCGACATTAAAAGAAGCATAAGATGGCATCAAAATTCAAAAACTAAGTGATCATAGAGGCTATTGGCGACTTTGTAAGAGTCTAACATGTGTGAACATGCGCCAAGTCAACCCAAATAAAGCATCAAGGAGAAAACCAAAATAATGCTTCCATACAATAAAAACAACGCATGATTTTTTTAAAGGCTCATTAAGCAATCTCAGTTATTTGAGACAAGTCATGCTACAGAAAAACCACTAAGCATACTATCAAAAAGACATCAAGCATGACATGAAAAAGCCTAAGCCACAGTCTACACAAGCTCCTTCTTGTACCACTATTTTGCACAAAGCTTTTTCTCTTTTCCAACACCATTTGAAATTTTTAAAGACACCTCTTTTGATGAAAACCAATAAAGATCAGAGGCAAAAATACACCTTGATGAAAAGATATGACAAGGTCTGAACGCAAATCAAGGCGAAAACAAAAACCAAAAGCAGTAGCAGAAAAAGAAGAACACTCGGTTTTTTGTTAAGAGTGAAAACTAGAGCGTTCTTGGCAAATGAAAACGAGTACATCTCCTCCAAAGGAAATTTGTTGGGGTCCAACCATTTATTGCAGCAAACAAAACTAAACTAACTAAGAAAACTAAAACAACTAACGCTCCAAGAAAAACACATAGTGCATGAAGCAATAAAAATATAGTGTTTTGAAAGGTGACCTGATTTTTGCCGATGAAGAAGGGGTGCCTCGGGGGCATCCCCAAGCTTTGACACTTGTACTTCTTGGATATTTCTTGGGGTGATGCATGGGCATCCCCAAGCTTGAGCTTTTGTCCATTCTTCAACTCATCTCATCATTCTCCAATCCCTACACTTGAAAACTTCCTTCATACAAAACTAAACACAATTCTGTTAGCAACATTAGTGTAGCATAACATATAATCAACCTCTTTTTGCTTCAGGTTTCAACTCAAAACCACCACATATATAGCAAATACTACTGTAGCAACTTCCCCAAAAGTTCCATGATCAAAAGAACTCAAAAGAAAGCGATAAAGCGGCAAACACAAATATTGGCAGAAATCTGTCAAAACAGAACAGCTGACAAAGGACAAATTTTTGAGGGGTTTTCTGTTGCTCAAATCAAAAAGTGTTCAACTAACGAAAGTTTGGATATAACCTGGGGCATATGCACAAGAAATTGCAGGTCCAAAAGATATACAGATAATTTATACGAATTTTTACGGTGCAGCACCTAAAACAGTTTCAGGACAGCAACATCCCCAAATCTTTACCTCACTCGAATTAGAGGCTTCTCTTGGCACAAAAACGAAATAAACAAGATAAGGAGTGGTCATTACAGTAGTAATGACTTCCAAGACTCAAATAAAAGAAAAAGTACTGAAAATAAAACATTGGGTTATCTCCCAAGAGTGCTTTTCTTTAACGCCTTTGAGCTAGGCGCAAAAAATTTGAGAAGATGCTCACATAAGAAATACGAATTGAAGCAAAAGAGAGAATCAAGGAGCAAATATAAAACACATTTAAGTCTAACCCACTTTCTATGCATAGGAGTCTTGTAAGAAAATAAATCAAAGAAGCACATAGTAACAAGTATGGGTAGATAAAATAAGAGCAACTTCAGAACTTTTAATATAAAGAGAGGTGTTTTAGTAACATGAGAATTCCAACAACCATATTTTCCTCTCTCATAATAATTTTTAGTAGCATCATGAACAAACTCAACAATATAAATATCACACTCACCCTCCTTTGTTAAGCATGGAGGGCGATCAAATAAGGTATTAGTTAAAGAGTTACCCTTATTGGGAGGTAGACATGGGTAGCTCCGTTCTTCCTCCTCTTGATCATCACTCTCCTCCTCTTTTTCATCCAATGAGCTCCCAGTTTCGCAATTTCTTCTTCCGTAGGATCCTTCAAGGCATTTGTCTCTTCCGTTGGAGAGCATCTATTAAGATATTTAAGAATATAGCCATTCTCTTCCTTGTAATTATCAAAGCAAAATGTAAGTATATCATAAACCTCATATTTATACGGTGCATCATCAGTATTTTTAAGCAAATAAGCAAGTTCAAATGCACCCTTCCAAGCAATAAATTCTTCAATTTGTTCCACATCATAAAAGTCATAATTTCCATTGATATAAGAAGATATGGTAACATCATCATTATACTCACATTGAAAAGGGAGGTGTTTATACCTCCTACAACAACAAGATCTATCAAAGCAATAAGTAACATTATAAGTAGAGCACACGTTTCTAGCAATGATATACAATCTATTGATTTGTTCCCATAAGTGTTTCCCTTTTTGTGACAAGCGATGTTCCTCATAATATTTTTGTTGCTCTTCCGAGAACCCACCTTGCCAAAAAGATTTAGTTTCAAAGAAACCAGCCATTGATAGAAAGCATGATAAAGCAAGACAAGTAAAAACAACTATCAAGGATTCTATTTTTTTTGGGTTTTTGATATAAAACGATGCAGGTAAAATAAATAAAGGAAAGCAAAACAATAACAATAATAAAGTAAAGGATGTGCGTGCAAAAAAACTCCCCTCGCAGAAGTCTTCTACTTCCTCCCCGGCAACGGCGCCAGAAAAATAGCTGATTGCCAAGTTGACAGTCGGTCCTTGTGCGTGGTGAATGACCAGCCCGTTGGGAACCCCAAGAGGAAGGTGTGATGAGTATAGCAGCTGGTTTTCCCTCAGTTAAGAAACCAAGGTTTATCGTTCTTGGAGAGGAGAGACAAATGACTGAAGGTGATGCAGACTGGCTTAATAGCACTCCAACAAGGGCGCCGTTTAACGATACTTGTTGACTCGTCTTCGGCCAGTAGCAATGCGGAACCTGCACACAACACAACCAAGTACTTTGTTCCCAACTTGCGATGAGGTTGTCAATCTCACCGGTTTGCTTGAAACAAAGGTTATGAGTGTATCGAGTGGAAAACAATATAGTATGCGCATAAAGTAAACAGTGCGAGTAAAGTAAACAGGTGATAGCAATATGATGGAAATAGGACCGGGGTCCACAGTTCACTAGTGGTGTCTCTCCATAAGATAAATAACACATGCTGGGTAAACAAATTACAGTTGAGCAATTGATAGAATAAAGATAAATATGATATGTCAAGAAGATCACTACGAGATTTACTCTGGGCATTACAACAAAATACATAGACCGCCATCCAACTGCATCTATGACTAATAATCCACTTGTGGTGAATCAATCCGAGAACTCCACAAGTATTAAGTTGCGAACAACAGATAATTGCATTAAGCAAAGTGTGTAATGTAAACAAAGCATATGCCCTTGAGCATATGAATGTTGTTTTCTCCCTAGTAGCAACAGCACATCTACAACCTTAGAGGTTTCTATCACTCCCCCAGGTTGAATAGAGGCATGAACCCAATATCGAGCATAAATACCCCCTCTTGAAGTCACTAGCAACTACTCGGCCAAGATAGCTACTAACAACGGAGAGCATGCAAGATCATAAATAACATAGAGATAACAAAAGATAATATTCAGTACAGCAACTCAATCATAACACCAATATTCATCGGATCCCAACAAACCAAACATGTAGAATTACATAACGGTGATCTCAATCATGTAGGGCAGCTCATGAGATCTAAACATGAAGCACATGGTGGAGAAGACAACCATCTAGCTACTGCTATGGACCCATAGTCCAAGGTAGACTACTCACTCATCGCTCCGGAGGCAAGCATGGCGATGAAGAAGACCTCCGGTGGTGATTCTCCTCTTCGGCAGGGTGCCGCGAAGAGCTTCTGGACCCTCCCAATCTTTGGGTCGACGGCGGCGGCGGATCGCGATGTGTTCTGGAAAATTGATCGGGGTACTTAGGTTTTTCCCATCGGGGGGTCTTTATAGGCGAAGGGGCGATGTCAGAGGTGGCCCCAGGCCTCCTCACGCCAGGGCGGCGCGGCCAGGGGCTGGGCCGCGCCAGCCCTGCGTGAGGGCGGCATGTGGCCCCTCTCCTTCTTCTCTTCAGATGACTGGAAGCTCCCGGACAAAATAAGACTTCAGGAACTTATTTCGTCCAATTCTGAGAATATTTCCTGTGTATCACTTCTGAAACACAAAAATAGCATAAAACAGGGAACTGGCACTGTGGCAACTTGTTAGTAGGTTAGTTCCGGAAAATGCATAAAAGTGCCACGAAGTGTAACGAAATAGTAGGCAAATGGTGTAAAAACAAGCATGGAGCATCAAAAATTATAGATACGTTGGAGACGTATTAGTCATCCCAAAAGTAATGCCTCAAATCATAGAAGAATTTTCTTCTTTGCTGAGCTGTAAAGGTTGGAGGCAAATACTTGAAAACAATAAAGTTAGCATAATCAGCATACCAAGGAAGGTCTCGTGAAGTTACATTTATTGTAGCCAACTGTTCATTTGGAAAACTATCGTTAACAGGAATATGATCAAAAGAAATGTTTTCTAATCTAGACAAGTTGTCAGCCACAGGATTTTCAGCACCTTTCCTATCTACGATATGCAAATCAAATTCTTGTAAAAGCAACACCCATCTAATAAGCCTAGGCTTAGCATCCTTCTTAGTCATAAGATATCTAATAGCAGTGTGATCAGTATGAATAGTAACTTTAGAATCAACAATGTAAGATCTAAACTTATCACATGCAAAAACAACAGCGAGAAACTCTTTCTCAGTAGTAGCATAATTCTTCTCAGCAGCATCATGAGTCTTACTAGCATAATGAATAACATTCAACTTATTATCTACTCGCTGTCCAAGAACAGCACCAACAGCAAAATCGCTAGCATCACACATAATTTCAAAAGGTAAATTCCAATAAGGTGGTGGAACAATAGGAGCAGTAGTTAAAGCCTTCTTAAGAGTTTCAAAAGCTTCCTTACAATCATCATCAATGACAAATGGTACATCTTTTTGAAGAAGATTAGTAAGAGGCTTTGAAATCTTAGAGAAATCTTTAATAAACCTCCTATAGAAACCAGCATGACCAAGAATACTACGAATACCTTTAACATCTCTGGGACAGGGCATTTTCTCAATTGCCTCCACTTTTGCTCTGTCAACTTCAATACCTCTTTCAGAAATTTTATGTCCAAGGACAATTCCTTCATTCACCATAAAGTGGCATTTCTCCCAATTAAGAACAAGGTTAGTTTCTTCGCACCTCTGCAAAACTTTATCACAGTTGTGCAAACAATTATCAAAAGAAGTTCCATAGACAGAGAAATCGTCCATGAAGACCTCCACAATTTCTTCACAAAAGCCATGAAAAATAGCAGACATGCATCTTTGAAAAGTAGCAGGAGCATTGCATAAACCAAACAATACGTCTATAAGCATAAGTTCCATAAGGACAAGTAAAAGTGGTTTTCTCTTGATCTTCCTTTTTAACAGCAATTTGAGAAAAACCAGAATAACCATCAAGGAAACAAAAATGAGTTTTCTTAGATAACCTTCCTAGCATCTGATCTATAAACGGTAAAGGATAATGATCTTTCTTAGTAACTTTGTTTACCTTCCTATAATCAATCCACATCCTATAACCAACTACTACCCTTTGAGGAATAAGCTCATTATTCTCATTAGGCACAACAGTCATACCTCCTTTCTTAGGAACACAATGGACAGGACTAACCCATCTACTATCAGCAATAGGATAAATAATACCAGCATCAAGGAGTTTTAATACCTCATTTCTTACCACATCCTTTATCTTGGGAATTAGGCGGCGTTGATGCTCCACGACTGGCTTTGCGTCTTTCTCCATATTAATGGCATGATGACATAAAGTGGGAGAAATCCCTTTTAAATCATCAAGAGTATATCCCATAGCTCCTCGGTGTTTCCTCAATATCTCCAATAATCTTTCTTCTTCCTTTCTTGAAAGTTTGGAGCTAATAATAACAGGATATATTTTCTTATCATCTATATAAGCATATTTAAGATTATCAGGCAAAGGCTTTAATTCAAAAATAGGATCTTCTTTAGGTGGCAAAGTGGTACCAAGATCCTCCACAGGAAGATTATGCTTGATTAATGGTGGTTGATGAAGAAGGATATCGTCAATCTCTTCTCTTTCCTTACTGAAAACATCACTTTTGTGATCTTCCATGAATTGCTGCAAGGCATTATTAGGAGCAAGCGCAATAAAAGCAAGCTGTTCAACTCGAAAATTTTCATTAGGCGTGTCATTTTCAAAAGAAGTCTTAGCAAACTTGGAAAAATTAAACTCATAAGACTCTTCATTAAACTTAGTAAAAAATTTCTCCTTCTTACAATCTATCACTGCGCCACAAGTGTTCAAAAATGGTCTACCAAAAATAATAGGACAAGTTTTACTAGCCTCCTTACCAAGTACTAGAAAATCAGTAGGGTATTTAGTCTTACCGCAAAGAACTTCCACATCTCGAACAATACCAAGAGGCCAAACAGTCTCTCTGTTAGCAAGCTGAACAACCACATCAATATCTTCAAGTTCACAAGCGCCAATCTCATGCATAATTTCTTTGTAAAGCTCTAAAGGAATAGCACTTGCACTAGCACCAATATCACATAAACCATAATAGCAATGATCTCCAATCCTGACAGAAATAACAGGAACACTTGTTTTCCTATGCTTTTTAGGATGTGAGAGAATGTTAGAAGCATCTTCACAGAAAAGAATATATTCATCCCCTACATCTTTAGTAACAAGATCCTTCAATATAGCTATAGGAGACTTAATAGTAATTTGCTCATCAGGTTCTGCAGCTTTCTTAGTACTTTTATTAGACACACTTACCAAAGTAGAATACTTCTTTACCTTAGCAGGGAAAGGTGTCTTCTCAAAATAAGGTTCAGGCACAATGCTATCAATAGTACAAACTTCAGTAGCTGCAGCAGGTAAATGACTAATAGAATCTTTATAAGGCGCATGATATTTGTTCCAATCTTTCTTTGGAATATCAAGATAAGAGGCAAAAGCCTTAAGACAATTAGCAAGTATTTGTGAATCAAGACCATAAGCAGTGCTAACACTATGAAAGTCATCGGTTCCCATAAAGGATTTAATGCATTCATAATCATAATTTATACCTGACTTCCTACCTTTGTCGTTTTCCCAACCTTCAGCATTCTCTTGTATACGGTCAACAAGTTTCCACTTAGCATCTTCTTTCATATGAGTAAATGATACAAAGCAAGAAGTATCCAAATAATCCTTATCAGGAAGAGTAAGTCGCGCATAAAAATTATCAATAACAATATTATTGGGGAGCTCATGAATGGGGTATTTGAGCATTAGTAACTTCAATCTCCCCCACGCTTGGGAAATACTTTCTCCATCATGAGGCCAAAAATTATATATCCGGTTAAGGTCTTTATGAATTTCACTTGGAGGATAAAACTTGGAATAAAAGAGAGGTACAATATCCTCCCATGCCATAGATGGACCATCTTGGAGTAGTCGATACCACTCTTCAGCTCTGCCTTTCAATGATAAAGAGAATAATGTTTTCTTGACTTGGCTTGGTGAAATACCTGCACACCTGAACAACTCACATAATTCATGTATAAATAATAAGTGATCACCCGGATGGACAGTTCCATCTCCTGAATAGCCGTTATCCATAATACGCCCAACAATTTTCATAGGTATTTTAAAAGGATCAATTTCAGCAGGTGGTGGCGGTGGTGGTTCATCCACATGTGTAGCAGTAGTAGTAGATGTGTTTCCAAATAGGAAACCAAATGGAGAGTTCTCCATTGCAGAGTAAAATAAAAATAAAAGACAAAATAAAAACAATACTCACAGCGACGGTTACCTTTACTAAATCCACTCTTCAATAGCGCTACACTCCCCGGCAACGGCGCCAGAAAATAGTCTTGATGACCCACAAGTATAGGGGGTGTATCGTAGTACTTTCGATAAATAAGAGTGTCAAACCCAACGAGGAGCAGAAGGTGTTGATGAGTGGTTTTGATCAAGGATTCACTGTAAATACTAGCAAACAGGTTTTCAGGGGTATTTGGTAATACGAGTAAATAAAGTGCGAGTAAATAAAAGACAGTAGTAACAATTGCAGCAAGTGGCCCAATCCTTTCTTCAGCAAAAGACAAGCCGGTTGTGTAACTTATAATAACCAAACGTTCTCGAGGACACATGGGAGTTTCTGTCAAGAGCTTTCGCTTCATAAAGCCAATAGTCTTTATTGGTTTGATAGGTGTTATGGGGGTGAACCTGTGCTAGCGCACTACCCTTACTAGGATAAATACACACTTGTGATTATACCCTCCTGCAAGCATCTGCAAATACAAGAAAGTAATTAAGATAAATCTAACCACAGCCTTAAACTCTAAGATCCTACGCTCCCTGGTGCAATGGTTTCCCAACGGAGGTTTAGGTTTCTGTCACTCCAGCAACCCCACAATTGGTAGCCAAATACACAATGCATCTCACTAGGCCCATAAATGGTGAAGTATCATGTAGTCGACGTTCACATGACACCACTAGTGAAATAGCACCACAACAATATCAAACCATTAAATATTTCTCAACAATAATTCACTACTAACATCTTGACTTCCCCCATGTCCTCAAGAACTAAACGAACTACTCACAAGACATCATATGGATCATGATCAGAGGTGAAATAATGGTAAATAATAATCTGAACATAAACCTTAATTCAACGGTTCTACTCAATAGCATCAACTATAAGAGTAATCAACACCGGGAAAGTTTTCCCTATGAATATAACAAGATCCAACTCAAGATGTTACAGTGGGATGACATGGTGATGGTGGAGATGAAGGTCCTGGTGATGAAGAAGAAGATGATGATGATCCCGATGAAGTCCGGTGCAATGGTGATGACGATGGCGACGATCTCCCCTTTCCGGGAAGGAATTTCCCCGGCAGATTTCTACCTGCGAGAGAGCTTTTCTCTCTCTGGTGTTTTCCGCCCCGCAGAGGCGGAGGTGTCTAACTCTGAGCCCCTCCCCCCGACTTAGGTTTTTGGGGACGATCAAATACGCGAAGGGGCGAGACCAGAAGTGGGCCAGGGTGGCCTCACACAGGGCTGGCGCGGCCAGGGGTTAGGCCACGCCACCCTGGCGTGAGGGCCCCTCCTGGCTCCTCTCGACTCCTCCTTCTGGCTTCCTGAGTCTTCTGGGAAAATATAATTTCCTAGTATTTTTCTGGAATTTTCCTGATCTTCAAAATATGGTCCCTTGATGGTCCTTTTTCCAGCAGAATCCTGACTCCGGCAGCAAATCCTCCAATGATCATCAAACATGTGAAAACAAAGGAAATAACATAAGTATCAACTCTAAATATGAAATATATCAATGAATAACAGTAAATTATGATACAAAATAGTGATGCAAAATAGATGTATCAACCCCCCCAAGCTTAGACCTCGCTTGTCCCCAAGCGAAAACTAAACTCGGTAAACATGACCACAGGTTTATGGAGTGAAGTGTCGATAATCAAAATACGGACAAGAAGCATCACATTCACCAAGGCACAAATTATAATAGACAGCAACTTCCCTTTATAAGATATAGACTTGCAATAGGTAAAAGGGAATCACATGTAAAGATGCACAAGGTAAACTATAATTGGCAATGGCAAACCTTAGTTCTTGGTCAAAGAATGATGAACAAGATATTCTTTCTTTTAAACGGAGCCTTTTAAAACAGAGCTAATATAGCAAAGACCATGTGCTCAACAAAATAAACTTTTGCATTCATAGAAAGCTATCAAAGATATATTGCATAGAGATGCGTCTGGTGCGAGATTTATTAATTGGAGAAGCGTTCTACTCCCTCCGTTGAGAAATATAAGATGTTTTAGCTTTGTGAAGTAAGTGTATCTATACATCTTTTAGTGTATAGGTTCATTTGAACCTATACACTAAAAGATGTATAGATACACTCACTTCACAAAACTAAAACATCTTATATTTCTAAATGGAGGGAGTAGAAAACAGCCTAATTATTATAATAAAAATATTGGGGCTAGCTGCAAATAAAAAACGGCTTCAAATATTCAATGAGCCTTGCAAAAAAAGTAAGTTGTACAATAATTATTATACCTAGACTATGGGAGATCAGGCAACTTCTGACTTTTTGTGTTGATCAATTTGGACTAAATAGATTTCCATTTTCTTTATCCAGGTGCCTGGAACCTAATCCAATGCAGGAATCCGCATTCAGAAATAGCTTAACCTACTCAGAAACACCCAACAAAGTAAACTCAGGATTCCTCCCCTCTGTTCTAAAATGTAAGGCGCCTAAAATTTAGTCAAAAGTCAATATATTTTGAGTTTGACTAAATTTATATGTAAAAATATAAATATTTACAATATCAATAGATTCACTAGAAATTATAGTTTCTCAAAATATCCATTTGATATTGTAAATATTCACATTTCTTTGTATAAACTTGGTCAAACTTAGAAGAAATTGATTTTTGACTAAAGTTTAGATGCCTTACATTTTGGGATGGATGGAGTACTACAGATACACTAGCAACAAGGTTGTGTTGATTGTTTCGTTGTTCCTCTGGCATAGTTTGTGCTGCTTCATGAATCTCTTTTGTGTTGTTATATGTACTAGCAAGGGCTGGCACGACGGCACTCCACATCCATCTGAAGCTTGGGAAAAACCGGCTGATTGGGCATGTTTAATAACCCGCATGCCACTCAACCAAATCCCACCGAGAAGATGTGCACTCTTTGAAGCCATGGAGGGGCATTTCCTTGTGAGCCGATCCATGGGGGTTCGCGTGGATTCGGCCACGATCCCAGCCGGGGAGGGGCTAACCAAACGTGGCCTTAGAGAAGCAGTTTCCAACGGTGGAGTCACGCCTCATCCACACCTCAAATTCCACTGCCACGCTCATCAAGGGAGGTATTAAGCATCGCCCAGAAATTGTCCCCTCATCGAGAACGCCTCATTGAAACGGACAAACAATAGCAAAGTATTTCTATGTCCGGTTCAATTTTGTTCTAAGATACCAGGGAGCAAGCACTTCGTTTAAAACAAAAGAGGTCTCTCGCGCAAAGTTATTACAATATACCTTGTTCACTGCATCTTGTGCTCTGTTAATAATGCAGCTAAGGCCAAATGGCCAGAAGAGAACTCTAGGCACCCCGGCGAAGGCTTCACCGTGTAATGGGGAATCGCCAAGCGAGCAACTTGGGTTTGAAGGGAGAACCACTCATGCATCGCCCTCGAAATTTCAGCAGCGACCGCCTGCTCGCCCTGCATCCAGCGAACCAGGACTCAGGGGCGATCAAGCACATGAGGAACATTAGGCTTGGGGGCTAAGCCTCCCAAGCACGCTAGAGGCATTCTACATCAACAAAAAAAGGAAGTGAAAGCCTCACCTCGAGGGCATCATCGAGCGCATCTACATGTCGGGAAAACAGTGTGTTCCTGACCGCCTCCTCCCTTAGTGCTCTCGGGGCAGCCGCCCACTGATTCTCATGGAAGGAGAGTGACAGCTCTATCTCTCTCGCCTAGGCACCCATCCCCTCTGGATTAGAATCGACATGGAAGTCATCCAGCCCGTACGGGTTATTCTACAACTCGTCCTCCTCAACAGCGGGGGCTGGTGCCTTCTCCTCCACCCTCGCCAAATGTAACAAGGATGAGGCAGCCCGTGGCGAACTAGACAGCACTACATCACGGTAGGGATTTAAGGGCACTCCAAAGTGCCCTTAAATTTTAAAAAAAATGCCCTCAAAAGTTTTTAGGGCACTTTAGCAAAGTGTCAAATTTACTCGTGTCTCTAAAAGTCTTTAGGGCAGTTTGATCCTAGTGCCCCAAAAAGTTTTGAGGGCATTTGTTCAAAGTGCCCCGAAAAGTCTTTAGGGCATTTGTTCAAAGTGCCCCAAAAAGTATTGAGGGCATTTGTTCAAAGTGCCCCGAAAAGTTTTGAGGGCATTAAATCAAAGTGCCCCGAAAAGTATTTAGGGTATTCAATCAAAGTGCCCCAAAAATATTTTAGGGTATTTGTTTAAAGTGCCCTGAAAAGTTTCGAGAGCATTTGATCAAAGTGCCTTGGAAATTTTTGAGAGCATTTAGTCAATCTGCCTCTAAAACATTATAGGGCAATTTGGCAATGTGCCTCCAAAACTTTGCATGGTATTTTTGTAGTATCATAATCATCACTACACAACAGTTCTCAAAGTCGACAACATTAGATTACAAAAACTAAACAATATCATAATCATCACTAAACAACAGTTTCAGTACAACATCGGATTACACAAATGCAACCAATGTCATAATCATCACTGCAGCGGTCTTTATTATTCACACAGTTCAAATTCTAAAATTCACACAATTTAAAATGCCATAATCATCACTACACAACAGTTCTCAAAGTCGACAGCATCAAATTACAGAAACTCTACAGCATTAGATTATAGAAATTCGACAGCATTCAGATATTCATGTTGTTCAACAGCATCAGATATCAGAAAATCTGCAACATTCACATCTTCCTTTTTAGTTTATACCTGCAACCATAATCAGGTTTCAACATAACAAATCAACCATAATCAGGATAGTTCTGAAACTAGGTTTACTGGAATAACAAATCAACCATAACAAATCAACCATTCAGATTTTCAGAGGGATATGCTTCAAAAAAAATCACAAGGTTTCATGAAACTAGGTTTACTGTAACTTTGCAGTATAGAAATGTACCTTTGCATTTGATCAAATTGCCCTGAATGCTATACCTTCTAGGACATTTCCAAAATGTGCCCTGAATGCTATATGGCTTTCAGGGCATTTGATCAAAGTGCCATGAATGCTATATAGTTTCTGGGGCATTTCCGAAATGTGCTCTGAATGCTATATGGCTTTCAAGGCATTTGATCAAAGTGCCCTGAATGCTATATAGTTTCTGGGGCATTTCCGAAATGTGCCCTGAATGCTATATACATTTTAGGGCAGTTTCAGAAAAGTGCCATGAATGCATAAGATTTGAGGGCATTTTATCAAAGTGCCCTGAAATGATGTTAATTATGGACAGTTCATAAAAAAGTGCCTTGGATTGGAGCTTTTAAGGACACTTTGAAACGTGCCTCTAACAAAGTGCCCTGAAATGACTACCGTGGCCTAGTGCAGGGCCAGGAATGATCATCACCTTTACCCGACATCACAGCATTGCCTCACCACGTCAGCACACCAATAAGGGTAAGGAATTACAGGGGGTTCTGATGAAGAAAATGAGAGGCCGGGCGGAGAATGGGGAATGAGAGAAGGGGAGCAGCGATACTAGCCTTTTCTAGTCTCGTGCATGGGAAACCACCCCCTCGCTCCCCTGACATCCAGTCTCCTCATTATCTGCCACGACTTTCCCCAAGAATGAAAATCACTCCAAACAGCACCAACTATCCCTGCCTTTTTGCGAGAACTAAGGAGACGCCCCATCCAGCGCAGGAATCTGTCCATTGGGCACTCGAGTGCCCCTCCTTTGTCAAACACTTCAATGAAGATGGAGAGAGTAGCCAATTTCCAGCCAGACACAAGAAAGGGCAAAACCACCGTAACTCCGTAAGGCGGAGGTAAGCAGATGTCACTCATACGTGCCACAGCGCATGTCACGCTCCGAAGACGGCCCAGTTGTGACAATCGCCACATGTTTATAAGCTGAGGATAAACATGTAAGGATTAAAAAGAACATATTTTACAAAGCTAAACAAGAGAACACTTTAAAAACTTTAGTCATTAAATTTCTAGTACACCAAGTTCTGCTACAAGAAAGCTTCGTTTTGTTCATAACCCATCCTGCAGTATTATTCCTACTCGTTTCCGTCCAGCAATGCTAACTTCTGCAAAACAAAGAAGATAGCAAGGGTGAGTATGACTGTATACTCAGCAATCATACATGCAAAGGAAAAAATTAGCTGGCACCGGATCAAAATAAAATGATTATTAGGTTGACAAAGATAAATTAGCTTTAGAGTAGAAGGAATTTAAATGGAAAGATAATATCTGGCATCGACGGGCTTGACCAGCGCCACACTGGCGCTATTGATCAAGCAGTGCTCTTTTATCCGCTAAGACCTAGACACCTTACATAGTGACGATGGTCACTCCTACGGATCCATCGCGGACATGCTCCAGAACAAAGGTCATCCCTAGTGGAGAACCAAGATATGAATCCTTCAAATTACTCCATATGTCTCTTAATATAAAATGTTATTACATCTAGTACATGGGCATACTGAATGTTAATACCATCTTCTATTATGGAACGGAGGGAGCAACACTCTATATTATGTGTCCAATATCATTACAATCTTTTAATAGTACATCTTGAGCTTCTGACTTCTTGGACACAAAGAAAAAACAAACCAAAAGGAGATGAAGCTCACTTGTATTTTATCATCAAAGGTAGCATGTGCTAGCTAGTTAAGCCTCGGATATTTCTCCTTTTTCGGACACACAGAATCCCCCTATACTTTACCTGGTGCATCGCTAACCAAATAGAGTTTGTGTAATAGATAACCTATTAAACAAATTTTACCAACCAATGCTAGACTGCTATTTTGGAATGTGCCGCCCTATTTGGTTGACGTTAGGGCTAGCCGTAGAGTAGTATCATAGCAAGTATATATCATACATTTCAGGCCCACAAAAATAATGATATCACTGCTAATTAATAAAGAGAGAGGAAATTAGAGTATCACAGGTGGATACCGTATCATAGCACATGTTACGAAATAATGTAGTGTCGAATAGATCTTATACACATATTTGCATTAAGATTTTAAAAATCAGTAAATATATTAAACGTATGATATTATACATGATACTATTCATAACAAAGATAGTATTATATAATTGTACCATATTTATGTATAATACTACTATTTGATACTACCCACTTTAACCAACCTAATTAGTTGTTGTGGCTCTACTGCATTGAGCACGGCATGAATGCCCCTACCAACACTGCATTGAGCACTTCTATATATTCGACTGAGCAGCGAACCATATTTCTCCGTGCATACCATGCATGCGAACACGCATTTCCAGCTTCTATTTCTAACATCACGTCCCATAAGCTAAAGGTTCAAGGGACAGGAGCCAGTAGATGAATGGACTTAAGAATAGAATGCTACGTAAGTAGTTACGAGTTATGACCACGATCTTCACTTGCCAAGCTGAGAATCGGAGGCACCGGGAGAGCGACATTTGTGTGCACAAGCGTATTATCTTCCATGTTGGTCCGACTGACTTGTCTTAATGCATGTCTTCGGCAAGGCTCACGGCATGTTACCCTTACAGAAGCGATAAGGTCACAGTCGTCTCCAAGATAGCTAAGAGTTTTTTTTTTTACACTGTAATCCGCTCTTTATTTATAAGATGAAAACAAGTTACAAGTTACGAACGAACATACCTTACAGAACTGAAAAGATAGGATAAACCTATGCAAAAAACCAGCGTCTATCCTCCTCCTTCGACACCACCAAAGCGAACGCCAAAGAGACGGAAGACAGATCACCACAACACCCGAGCTCAACGCGGCTCCATCGCTGATCAGCCGCTTTTCGGACCAACAAAGTAGTTTGCCGGAGGCAAAACCATTGTCGTTGAAAGAATCAGACCGAGACAACATGTCCTCGGACACGCGATCGAACTCTAGAACTGATAGCCCCCCACGACTACAGCGTCGGAGGAGGAAATCAGAATTGCCGGCCTCCATCCACAAACCCAGCATAGGATACACCATCTTCCGTCTGTCACATACGCAGACAAACGTCTGCACGTACTCCTGGACAACACATCCTCCCTGCTCCACCATGACGTCGGAGCCAATGCCATAGTAACAGAGACAGAGCATGAGGATGAACACACCTGATGGGATCATCGCCTCCGCCTCGACGACACCATCCAAGAAACTGAAAGCCGCCGATCCGAGGAATCGGCAAACACATGATGCCATCAACTCAACTCCGAGACGCCGCCATGAAGGACACCGCCGGTGTGGGAGTGGAGCTGAGGCAGATTTATTCGTCCGGGCGCCGCTCCCACCACCCCAACGGTGCTCCACGACCTGCAAAACCAAACCCTAACTACAGAGCGGAGAGACCGGATCCCCCCTCCCCACCACCGCCGGAGCAGGCGGAGGGAGAGAGGACCAGCACGGCCGATAGAGATTGGGTGGAAAAGGGGGGCGCCTCCCTGATCGCCTCTGGCGGCTAGGTCAGGGAGCGAAGATCTATTAGGTAGTACCGCTTCTCTCCAAGATAGCTAAGAGTGCTCAGTACTAATTTGCAAAGCAGTACTATAGACTACGAGAGATCAGGCAGTTTCTTTGTTACAGTAGGGAACAGAGCAGTACTACTACCTCAAAGTGACGAGGAGAAAATAAACAGCAGACCAATTTCTCGCTGTCAAACCGTTTGTTGTGTTCCAGAATCATAATCACGCTCAATATCAAAAATTTATAATTACACGCACATATGTTACTAGTACCAATTAGTTGAATGCTCATGTATTGCGACGGAATGCAAAAATTGCGTTGAGAAACGATAAATAAAGGGGCTTGCATTTAATTTCCACCGCTCTTGTTGTCGAAGCGAAAACCCACTTACCTTTGGAGAAAGTTCGTTCTTCTGTGTCATCACAAACATAGGGCTGGCTCCCTTTGCTATTCGGTAACTACTGCACAATCTCAAGATTTTCCTCCCGGTTGGCATTTCCTTACACATTCTCCGGCAAACATTTTGACTCACTTTGTTGACGTGGTACTGTTGATCCACTCCCACGCGCAAAGCATCGCCATCCTGTTGTACTTTGCCAAAACAATGGTCATGGTTCCTGATGGTATGGACAATTATTATCCTACCCTTGCTATTTGTCCATCGTGTTGGCTACCTCGACCTACACGGATGTTGATAAGGGTATAGATAATAGAGCCTATTAGTTGAGTACCCCTGAGGCCCGTTAAGCTAGGCCCAATTGTAATACTAGTCGAAATACGAGTTCATGTCGTATGTCGATATTGTAATCTGTATCGGATCCCACCCGATCCTTGAGACCTGGCCACCTATATAAAGGGGTCAGGAGGGGACGGTGTGGGACAGATTGAAAGCAAGCCAGGTTCTACACCCACGTTTACTTTCATAGCCACCTTGTTTGACTGAGTTAACCTTCGAGTTCATCCAACGCCCTGTCTCCCCGATCCTAAGTCCTTCATCTAGGACATTTGTCGAGTTTAACCCTCGTCAATTGGCGCCGACCGTGGGGACTCTGGGCGTTAGAATCATGAATTCGACGGCTTTTTTGCTTTTAGCCAATAGCAACCCAGAAGTCGACGAAAGTCAAGAGAAGGAATTGACGTTCGGAAGTCTAAGCTTCTACATCGGACCTTCGGGTTCAACCCGCCTTTCGGATCCGACGAAACCAGTTCCATCGGCGGGCAAAGCAGAGAGGATGACAGCATCTGGATCATCTGTAGGCTCTTCTAGCGAGGTAAACTTGCCAGTCAGCTTAGCAGCAACAGAAAATTTGCTGGGAAAATTAGAGAAACCCGAAGAAATCGGGCAAGAGATCATTGTGGAAGAAACAGTGGACAAATCAAGAGATAATGCCACCAGAAGCAGCGGCGCCTCCAAGAGCGTGCATCAATTATGCGTAATCATCACTGAAGCACAGAAGAAGAAAACAATCACTCCGGCAACAAGGAGGTCGACATGCAAGTCGATAAAATAAGGAGCAATAGCAAGAAAGAGAAGGAGAAAGTACATGTTTCGGCTGGAGAATGGAGAATGATCATGACAGCTGTCAACCACGGGACTGATGTACCCACAGATTCAAGAAGAGAAGTTTTAATGGGGTACCAATATGCGCTGCACCAGCGCAGGAAAAACTAAGGCAGCAAAGAGATATGATTATGAGAAGTCCAGATTACAACAGCACACCAAGTGAAGGATATTGGAGCGAATATACCAACTCATCAGAATCCAGCATGGAGAGGCACAAAGACCTGAAGCACAGTAGAAGGACAATAGCATGTGTAGTAGAAGAAAGCTATACAAGAAGCCCAAGCGCGAACCAACCAGAAGAGGAGGAAGAATTCGTGCAAGAAACACCAGAGGCAGCATTGATAGCAGCACAAGCATACCTACTAACTACGCAGCCAAAACTTGGTGACCCACGGGAACAAATGCATCAAGCCGCGATACGGAGCCTCGGGTTAGTAGAAGAGAAGCTAAAAGGAAATATTTCAGAGAAAAAGTCAACTCACCGGAGTGAAAGGGAAAAAGAAGAGGTCAAGCACAAATCTTCGCGGAACGAAACTAGCGAGTCCTCAGAAGATGAGAAATGCCAAAAAAGGAAGGAGGATGCAAGGAACATAATAACACAAGCAAGGGTAAATAACTCACGTTACGCGTGGAGGGAAGAAAACTACGAAGACGACAAAAAAGAGATGGGCGTGCTATGCTTTACCCGCGGGGTTCGCAAAACGCGAGTACCCAAAGGATTTAAGCTACCACATGATCAGGAAAAATATGATAGGTCACAGGAACCAACGCTATGGTTGTCAGATTATCTAAAAGCAGTACAAATACAGGGGGAACAAGAGCAACAGCAATGCAAAGTTTGCAGTTACAACTCACCGGCGCAGCATGGTCCTGGTTAAATACACTACCCAATGATTCCATCGGAAGTTGGGGAGAGCTGGAAAGCCAATTCGCAAGAAATTTTTGCTCAACATACAAGCGACCAGCGTCATTGGAAGAAGTTAAATCGTGCAGACAGGGAAGAGACGAAACCCTGCGCTCTTACATACAACGTTGGAGTGTCATTAAAAACTCCGCAGAAGACGTCTCCGATGAAAGAGCAACAGATGCCTTTTCAGCCGGACTTCGTCGCTCAGACCTCGTGGAAGAGATAGGAAGAATAAAGCCGAGAATAGTTTCAGAGCTAATGGAGATAGCCAACAGATTTGTGATGGGGCCAAGTTGATGTGGAGCTTCTTCTACTTTAGTCCCTGGCAATGCGCCAGAAAACTTGATGATGGTGCCAAAAAGCTTGTTGGCGTTTGTTGATGAAGCAAAAATGACCGGCCAGTTAGAAAACCCCAAGAGAAGGTTTTGATGAATATAGCAGCAAGTTTTCCCTCAGTTATGAAACCAATGTTATCAATCCAGTAGGAGAGAGACAAACGACTAAAGGTGATGCCTGCTAGCTTGCGACAGCTCCGGACAATTTATAGGGCACCTCATCCGAGCTTTGCTTTGCGAGCGGCAACGTGGAACCTGCACACAACACAACCAAATACTTTGTTCCCAACTTACGATGAGGTTGTCAATCTCACCGGTTTGCTGTAAACAAAGGAATGAGCGTATCGAGTGGAAAATAGTAATAGTATGCGAGTAAAGTAAACAGTGCGAGTAAAGTAAACAGTGCGAGTAAAGTAAACAGGTGATAGCAATATAAAGGAAATAGGACCGGGATCCACAGTTCACTAGCGGTGTCTCTCCATAAGATAAAATAATACATGCTGGGTAAACAAATTACAGTTGGGCAATTGATAGAATAAAGACAACGTGCATATGAAGAGAGGATCACTATGAGATTTACTCTGGGCATTACAACAAAATACATAGACCGCCATCCAACTGCATCTATAACTAATAATCCACTCACGGGGATATCGTCCGAACACCCCATGAGTATTAAGTTGCGAACAACAGATAATTGCATTAAGCAAAGTGTGTAATGTAAACAAAGCATATGCCCTCGAGCATATGAATGTTGTTTTCCCCCTAGTAGCAATAGCACATCTACAACCTTAGAGGTTTCTGTCACTCCCCCAGGTTAAATAGAGGCATGAACCCACTATCGAGCATAAATACCCCCTCTTGGAGTCATTAGCAACTATTCGGCCAAGATAGCTACTAACAACGGAGAGCATGTAAGATCATAAACAACATAGAGATAACAAAGGATAAATTTCAGTACTTCAACTCAAGCATAACACCAATATTCATCGGATCCCAACAAACCAAACATGTAGAATTATATAACGGTGATCTCAATCATGTAGGGCAGCTCATGAGATCTGAACATGAAGCACATGGTGGAGAAGACAACCATCTAGCTACTGCTATGGACCCATAGTCCAAGGTAGACTACTCACTCATCGCTCCGGAGGCAAGCATGGCGATGAAGAAGACCTCCGGTGGCGATTCCCCTCTCCGGCAGGGTGCCGGGAAGAGCTTCTGGACCCTCCTGATCTTTGGGTCGATGGCGGTGGCGGATCGCGATATGTTCTAGAAAACTGATCGGGTTCTTAGGTTTTTCTCGTCGGGGGGTCTTTATAGGCGAAGGGGCATCGTCAGGAGTGGACCGAGGCGGTCTCACACATAGGGGGCGCGGCCAGGGCCTGGGCTGTGCCACCCTGGTGTGTGGCCACCTCGTGGCCCCACTCTGTCTCCTCTTCAGTTCTCTGGAAGCTTCGATAAAATTCTGGGCGACTGGCTTTGGTTTCGTCCAATTCCAAGAATATTTCCTGTGTAACTTTTCTGAAACACAAAAATAGCAGAAAACAGGGAACTGGCACTGTGGCACTTGTTAGTAGGTTAGTTCCGGAAAATGCATAAAAGTGCCACGAAGTGTAACAAAACACTAAGCAAATGGTGTAAAAACAAGCATCGAGCATCAAAAATTATGGATACATTTGAGATGTATCAGCATCCCCAAGCTTAACTCTTGCTCGTCCTCGAGTAGGTAAGTGATAACAGAAGAAATAATTTTTGAGGTGACATGCACCTACACAATCTTGATCATATATGTAAGCGTTGTGCGCTGGGATCAAAAGAACTTAAAACATGGGCAGGAAAGACATAATCTTGATAGAAGAAACTTAGCAACCATGTTATAACATGAAAATGAACACAAGCAAAAGATCATGAAAATGAAACAATGAAAGTCAAACGTGTGTTCAAATCATAAGGGAAAATATACAAATGGTTTTCAGCTTGTCCTTCATGGAGAGCAAAACATAAATGCATAAGACACCTTCAAGTTTAAGAGGGCAACTAGATACAAATAATTTAAGAACAAGTGAAACCAACAATATGAATCAATCAATGAAAACTTTGGGACAATGCACATTATACTAAGAATGACAACTATGCTCTCTTAATGGTGCATAAAGATAGAAGGTGGTGACTCAACATAAAAGTAAAAGAAAGGCCCTTCGCGGAGGGAAGCAGTGTTTGCAAGTTTTATAAACCTTCAGAAATTATGGTACTTACCGGCTTTGAGCTCTCATTGGCCCCATCATAAGCATCTTGAATGGTTAAAGTTAATGCGAGAACACTCATGCTGCATATGCTTGACAAATCATAAGTTGAAAACCTCGTGTCCTATGAATACGAGTACCCAAACCTCATTCTACTTTACTTAGAGTCCCAAGCAAGGCTCTTGTCATTGTAAGTATATATGTATCATCGAGAACCGCCAACGGGGTACCTCCGTGCCCGATGACATGGAACAAGCCCACATCAAAAGGACAGGACAAGCAGACAATGAACACCTCGACATCTCTTTTATTTACCATTTGTTTAGCTTTTTATTTTGAGATGCATCGTTGAATGTCCACTATGGGTATGCTGCAAATTTCCACCATGAATTATGCATAGCTTAGATTGGCGGCCCAGGCGTTTCCCTAACACATATACAAACTCCATGATCCCGCAAGATTCCCAATTCATTTCACACCGTGAGTATCCATAAACAAAAGATCATGATATCAACTCAAATAAGAAGTGCAATGTTGAAAGCTTGCTCCATGACGGCATGGATGGGCTAATTGTCAACTTACAACTTGCAAGCATAACAACTCAACATAAGAGACCACAATGTCAAATTTTTAAGAACGAGAAAAATAAAGTGTGCCATCCGGTTCGTGAGAGCTTTACTGACCAATTTTCGCATAACACTGGTAAGAGTTTAATTTGAAGAGTAGATAAAAGCAAGTCAAATGTACTTTGGAATAGCAAATTGCTAATAGGTATGTATGGTGGACACTTTGGTAAAACTTGGTTTTTAGGAGTTGGATGCACGAGTAGAGCTCATACTCAGTACAAAACGAGGGCTAGCAAAAGATTGGGAGCGACCAACTAAGAGAGCAATAATGGCCATAATCATGCAAAGCGACAAAGCGACATTAAAAGAAGCATAAGATGGCATCAAAAGTCAAAAATTAAATGATCACAGAGGCTATTGGCGACTTTGTAAGAGTCAAACATGTGTGAGCATGCGCCAAGTCAACCCAAATAAAGCATCAAGGAGAAAACCAAAATAATGCTTCCAAACGATAAAAACAACACATGATTTTTTCAAAGGCTCATTAAGCAATCTCAGTTATTTGAGACAAGTCATGCTACAGCAAAACCACTAAGCATACTATCAAAAAGACATCAAGCACGACATGAAAAAGTCTAGCCTGCAGTCTACACAAGCTCCTTCTTGTACCACTTTTTTGCATAAAGCTTTTTCTCTTTTCCAACACCATTCAAAAAAATTATAAACACCTCTTTTGATGAAAACCAATAAAGATCAGAGGCAAAAATACACCTTGATGAAAAGATATATCAAGATCTGAACACAAATCAAGGCGAAAACCGAAAGCTAAACGCAGTTCTAGAAAAAGAAGAACACTCGTTGAAATGAATAGAGTGAAAAACGGAGTGTTCTTGGCAAATGAAAAGCAAGGCAACTTCTCCAAAAAGAATTTGTTGGGGTCCAACCATTTATTGCAGAAAATAAATCTAAACTAAACTGAAAACTAAAAACAACTGACGCTCCAAGAAAAACGCATAATGCATGAAGCAATAAAAATATAGTGTCTTGAAAGGTGACCTGATTTTTGTCGATATAGAAGGGGTGCCTCGGGGGCATCCCCAAGCTTTGACGCTTGTACTTCTTGGATATTTCTTGGGGTGATGCATTGGCATCCCCAAGCTTGAGCTTTTGTCCATTCTTCAACTCATCTCATCACTCTCTGATCCCTACACTTGAAAACTTCCTTCATACAAAACTAAACACAAATCTATTAGCAACATTAGTATAAGCATAATATATAATCAACCCTTTTTTTGCTTCAGGTTTCAACCTAAAACCACCACATAAAAAGCATATACTACTGTAGCAACTTCCCCAAAAGTTCCGTGATCAAAAGAACTCAAAAAGAAAGCCATAAAGCGGCAAAACAAATATTGGCAGAAATCTGTCAAAACAGAACAGCTGACAAAGGTTGAATTTTTGAAGGGTTTTCTATTGCTCAAATCAAAAAGTGTTCAACTAAAAAAAGTTTGGATATAACCTGGGGCATATGCACAAGAAAATTTCAGGTCCAAAAGATATACAGAGAATTTTCATGAATTTTTACGGTGCAGCACTAAAAACTGTTTCAGGACAGCAACATCCCCAAATCTTACCTCGCTCAAATTAGAGGCTTCTCTTGGAACAAAAATGAAATAAAAAGGATAAGGAGAGGTCATTACAGTAGTAATAACTTCCAAGACTCAAATAAAAGAAAAAGAACTGAATGTAAAAACATTGGGTTATCTCCCAAGAGTGCTTTTCTTTAACGCCTTTGAGCTAGGCGCGGAAAATTGTGAATCAAGTAACATCAAGAGATGAAGCATCAAGCTCATAATTTGCTCTAATAATAGAGTCAAACACTAATTTCTTTCTCTTTCTAGGTAAGTGTTCCATACCTTTCTTGAGTGGGAATTGATATTTGATGGTGCCTTCCCTCATATCAATGATGGCACCTACAGTTTGAAGAAAGGATCTTCCCAAAATAATAGGACATGAAGCATTGCATTCAACATCCATGACAAGAAAATCAACGGGAATAAGGTTATTGTTAACCATAATAAAAACATCATTAATCCTTCCCAATGGTTTCTTCTTAGCAACATCAGCAATAGAAACATCATAATAACACTTTTCAAGCGGTGGTAAATCAAGCATGTCATAAATCTTTCTAGGCATGATAGAAATACTAGCACCTAGACCACATAAAGCATGGCAATCAAAACCATTAACATGCATATCAATGATGGGTTCCCAACTATCTTCTAACTTCTTGGGAACAGAAGCTTTTTGCTTCAACTTTTCATCCCTAATTTCCAAGAGAGCATTGGTAATATGCTTAGTAAAAGCAACATTTAAAGAACTAGCCTTGGGAGTCAAAGCAAGCTTTTGTAAGAAAAAAATAACTTCTGATATATTGCAGCCATCAACATCAAAATCATTAAAGGAAATAGAGCTATCATCTTCTACACTCCAAAAAATTTCAGCACTCTTTTGAGAATTTTTTTTAGCAGTTTTAGGCTTTTTAACACAAGGAGTAGGAGTTTTCTCTACACCAACCAAAGTAAGAGGATTGCTAGCATTAGGAGCAACATCATTAGAGGTAGTAATGGTACATACCTTCATCTCTCTAGCCATCTCATCTTCTCTTTCCCACCTGGCATGCAATTCTGCTAGCATCCTAACATTTTCATCAATTCTAACTTGGATAGCATTAGCAGTAGCAAAAACATTGTTCTCTTTCACCTCATTAGGCAACACTTTTAATTTCAGAAGTTCAACATCATGAGCAAGGCTATCAACTTTAGAAGCAAGAATATCAATTGTGCCTAACTTTTCCTCAACGGAGTTATTAAAAGCATTTTGCTTACCGATGAAGTCCTTGAGCATTACCTCAAGCTCGGAGGGTGCGATCCTAGTGTTGTTGGAGGAATTACCATAAGAGTTACCATAACCATGACCATTGGTAGAAGGATACGGCCTATAATTGTTACAAGCAAAATTGTTCCTATAAGCATTGTTGTTAAAATTATTATTTCTAATGAAGTTTACATCAACATGCTCTTCTTGAGCAACCAAAGAGGCCAAAGGAACATTATAAGGATCAAAATGAGTCCTATCATTTGAAAGCATAAGCATAATAGCATCAATCTTATCACTCAAGGATAAGGTTTCCTCAACAGAATTTACCTTCTTACATTGTGGAGCTCTCTCGGTGTGCCATTCAGAGTAATTTACCATCATATTGTCGAGAAGTTTTGTTGCGGCGCCCAAGGTAAGGGACATAAAAGTGCCTCCAGTAGCTGAATCAAGTAGGTTCCTCGAACAAAAATTTAGTCCTGCATAAAAAATTTGGACAATCATCCAAGTAGTCAGTCCATGAGTGGGACAATTCTTTATCATAGATTTCATTCTTTCCCAAGCTTGAGCAACATGTTCATTATCGAACTGACTAAACTTCATAATATTGCTACGCAAAGCTATAATCTTTGCAGGAGGATAGTATCTACCAATAAAAGCATCCTTACACTTAGCCCATGAATCAATACTATTCTTAGTCAAAGACAGCAACCAATCCTTAGCTTTTCCTCTCAAAGAAAAAGGAAACAACTTAAGCTTAATAATATTACTTTCAACATCCTTATATTTCTGCATCTCACATTGCTCAACAAAATTGTTGAGATGAGCTGCAGCATCATCAGTACTAGCACCAGAAAATTGCTCTTTCATAACAAGGTTCAACAAAGCAGGCTTAATCTCATAAAAAATTGCAGCGGGAGCAGGTGGCGCAATAGGAGTGCAGATAAAATCACTATTGTTCGTGCTAGTAAAGTCACACAACTTGGTGTTTTCAGGAGTAGCCATTCTAGCAAACTAAAAGCAGACAAGTAAAAACAACTACCAATGATTCTTATTTTTTTGGGTTTTTGATAAAACAATGCAAGTAAAAATAAATAAAGTAAAGCAAAACTTAAACAAAGTAAAGGATGTGCGTGCGAAAACTCCCCTCGCAGAAGTCTTCTTCCTCCTCGGCAACGGCGCCAGAAAACTTGATGGGGCCGAGTTGATGTGGAGCTTCTTCTACTTTAGTCCCTAGCAATGCTCCAGAAAACTTGATGATGGTGCCAGAAAGCTTGTTGGCATTTGTTGATGAAGCAAAAATGACCGGCCAGTTGGAAAACCCCAAGAGAAGGTTTTGATGAATATAGCAGCAAGTTTTCCCTTAGTTATGAAACCAAGGTTATCAATCCAGTAGGAGAGAGACGAACGACTGAAGGTGATGCCCGCTAGCTTGCGACAGCTCCGGACAATTTATAGGGCGCCTCATTCGAGCTTTGCTTTGCGAGCGGCAACATAGAACCTGCACACAACACAACCAAATACTTTGTTCCCAACTTATGATGAGGTTGTCAATCTCACCGGTTTGTTGTAAACAAAGGAATGAGCGTATCGAGTGAAAAATAGTAATAGTATGCGAGTAAAGTAAACAGTGCGAGTAAAGTAAACATTGCGAGTAAAGTAAACAGGTGATAGCAATATAAAGGAAATAGGACCGGGATCCACAGTTCACTAGCGGTGTCTCTCCATAAGATAAAATAATACATGCTGGGTAAACAAATTACAGTTGGGCAATTGATAGAATAAAGACAACGTGCATATGAAGAGAGGATCACTATGAGATTTACTCTGGGCATTACAACAAAATACATAGACCGCCATCCAACTGCATCTATGACTAATAATCCACTCACCCGGATATCGTCCGAACACCCCATGAGTATTAAGTTGCGAACAACAGATAATTGCATTAAGCAAAGTGTGTAATGTAAACAAAGCATATGCCCTCGAGCATATGAATGTTGTTTTCCCCCTAGTAGCAATAGCACATCTACAACCTTAGAGGTTTCTGTCACTCCCCCAGGTTAAATAGAGGCATGAACCCACTATCAAGCATAAATACCCCCTCTTGGAGTCACTAGCAACTACTCGGCCAAGATAGCTACTAACAACGGAGAGCATGCAAGATCATAAACAACATAGAGATAACAAAGGATAAATTTCAGTACTTCAACTCAAGCATAACACCAATATTCATCGAATCCCAAGAAACCAAATATGTAGAATTACATAACGGTGATCTTAATCATGTAGGGCAACTCATGATATCTAAACATGAAGCATATGGTAGAGAAGACAACCATCTAGCTACTGCTATGGACCCATAGTCCAAGGTAGACTACTCACTCGTCGCTCCGGAGGCAAGCATGGCGATGAAGAAGACCTCCGGTGGTGACTCCTCTCTCCGGCAGGGTGCCGGGAAGAGCTTCTGGACCCTCCCGATCTTCGGGTCGATGGCGGTGGCGGATCGCGATATGTTCTGGAAAACTGATCGGGTCCATAGGTTTTTCTCGTTGGGGGGTCTTTATAGGCGAAGGGGCGTCGTCAGGAGTGGACCGAGGCGGTCTCACACATAGGGGGCGCGGCCAGGGCCTGGGCCGCGCCGCCCTGGTGTGTGGCCACCTCGTGGCCCCACTCCGTCACCTCTTCGGTTCTCTGGAAGCTTCGGTAAAATTCTGGGCGTCTGGCTTTCGTTTCGTCCAATTCTGAGAATATTTCCTGTGTAACTTTTCTAAAACACAAAAATAGCAGAAAACAGGGAAATGGCACTATGGCACTTGTTAGTAGGTTAGTTCCAGAAAATGCATAAAAGTGTCACAAAGTGTAACAAAACACTAAGCAAATGGTGTAAAAACAAGCATGGAGCATCAAAAATTATGGATATGTTTGAGACGTATCAATTTGCCGACGGAGAAGACGCGTATAACAACAAAAGGGGACGGTCACCGGAAGTCGACAAATCCAGCAGACAAAGGTGACGGTATCGCAACGGCGACAACCATGGAAGACAAAATTAGATTGCCGCGGGATATGACGAAAGGAACGAGGAAGATCACGAAAACAGAGAGTTTCAGCCAAGAGACAACAGGGGAAAGGAGAAACAAAGGTACTCGGGTCCTTCAGCAGAAGATATGCTATATAGTCCTTGTCGCATCCATTACGCGTATTTGGACAGGAAAAGAGTCTCCAACCACCAGATGAAGGATTGCAGAACCTTCTTAAGGTTGCAAAACGCCATGGATTCAAACCAAGGAATGCGACAGGGAGGAAAAAGAACAAATCAAGGATATCAAATACAGCGACTCGCAAAGCAATTGGAGTCAAAGATATATATATCAGCAATGATTCAACCAGTGCCGAAGTCGAAGAAAGAGAGGAAGAGCATATCAAGGCAAGTCAACTTAGCAATATCATCGCCACCAGCTACCACAGAGTACCTAAAGTGGTCTGATCAACCAGTTAAATTCAGCAGAGTAGACCACCCAAGGAAAGTACCCAGGCCAGGGCATGCACCAATGGTACGAAAAGCACAAATAGGGGGATACGACCTTGGGAGAGTATTCATGGATGCAGGAAGCGACACAAATCTAATATATACAAGAACCCTGAGAGCAATGTGCATTTCACTGGAAAGTTTAAAGCTGACGGATTGCTCTTTCCACGGAATAGTGCCAGGAAGTGCAAATTACCCTTTTGAGAAAATAGAACTCGACGTCTGCTTTGGAAACAGCAACAATTATCGCAGAGAAAAGCTGGAATTCGAAGTTATGGATTGGCCTTCACAGTATCACGCAATCCTGGGTCGCCCAGCATTTGCAAAATTTATGGCAGTACATCATTACGCGTATCTTACACTCAAGATCCCAGGACCCAAAGGAACAATCATGGTGCAGGGCAGCTTTGAAGTATCAAACACCTGTGACAAAGAATTCAACAGACTAGCACAAACCTTTGGTATGACAGTAGAATATGCGAGACTAAAAGGCGAAACCGATCACAACGTACTACCCGACGTCGGGCGATCCCTGCCAGATCAGGCCTTCGATGCAACTCAAGACTCGAAGAAAATCCAGGTCCACCCTACAGACCCAAGCAAAACTACCTCTATAGCAGTAAACTTGGATCCCGCATAGGAAAGCGCGCTCGTCGAGTTCCTCTGTGAGCGCTGGGAAATCATCGCCTGGTGTCCTTCAGACATGCCAGGGATTCCCAGGGAACTCATCGAGCACGCACTAAACATCGATCCCAAAGCAAAACCAGTCAAGCAACCATTGAGAAGATTCGATGAACCCAAAAGGAAGGCAATAGCATCGGAACTGCACAGGCTAGAAAATGCAGGGTTCATCTGGAAAATCAAATCGTCGACTTGGGTATATAATCCAGTTATAGTCCCCAAGAAAAACACAGATGTGCAAAGAGTGTGTGTCGATTATACGTCTCTCAACAAGCACTGCCCAAAGGATCCCTTCCCTCTACCTCGCATTGATCAGATAATTGACTCAACAGCAGGGTGCGAAAGGCTTTCCTTCCTGGACGCATATTCCAGCTACAACCAGATCAAGTTGAAGAAAGAAGACGAGGAAAAAATAGCTTTCATAACACCTTATGGCGTGTTCTGCTACCAAGTCATGCCATTTGGCCTAAAAAAACGCAGGAGCAACCTACCAGAGGATGATGCAAAACTACCTCGGAAGTCAAATAGGGCGAAACATCCAAGTCTATATCGACGACGTGGTTATCACCACGCAAAAAGAAGAGTCACGAATCATTGATTTAGCAGAAACCTTCGACAACCTAAACAGATACAAGCTGAAGCTCAACCCGACAAAGTGTTCTTTTGGGATATCTGCAGGGCAACTCCTTGGGTTCCTGGTATCCGCAAGAGGGATAGAGGCAAATCCAGAGAAGATCCAGGCAATACTAACAATGTGGAAGCCAACAAAACTGCACGACGTATAGAAGCTCGCAGGACGCGTCGCGGCTCTAAGTCGATTTGTGGCACGGCTAGGGGAAAAAGCACTTCCCTTCTATGCATTGATGAAAAAATTAGACGATAAATTCGAGTGGACCGAAGAAGCAGACATAGCTTTCACACAATTGAAAAAAGTGCTTTCCACACCACCGGTGTTGGTCGCACCAAAGGAGAAGGAGCCATTGTTACTCTATATTGCAGCAACACATCAAGTGGTAAGTACAATATTAGTAGTCGAAAGAAGTGAAGAAGGAAAAACCCATGGAGTTCAGCGGCCAGTATATTTCGTCAGCGAGGTGCTATCTCCAACAAAACAAAGGTACCCGCACTATAAGAAGCTTGCATACAGCATATTCACATCAGCACGAAAACTACGGCAATACTTTGCGGTACATCCAATCATAGTGGTCAACGAAGCACCACTATCCAATATATTGAATAACCCTTCAGCAACAGGACGTGTCTCCTTATGGGGAATTGAGTTGTCACCCCTGGACATCACGTACGAAAAGCGAAAGGCGATCAAATCACAAGTGTTACCAGACTTTACAACAGAGTGGCTGGAATTGCAAAACACAGGACCACCAGACCTATCGAGTGTATGGACAATGTACTTCAACGGATCAAAAAGGGTCCAAGGCGCAGGAGCAGGAGTAGTTCTGATATCACCACAACGCGACAAGTTGAAGTATGTGTTAAGGATGAGTTTTCCCCAAGCCTCCAATAATGAAGCCGAATATGAGGTGTTACTCCATGGGATGAAAATGGCCAAGGCATGTGGAGCAACTCAACTGAAAATATTTGGAGATCGAACCTCGTCGTCCAACAAGTGATGAACAAGTGCGATGCCATCAACAAAAATATGACAACATACAGGAACTTATATTATTATCTCGAGGGAACATTTGATGGATGCGAAGTTTCGCATATCAGTAGAGCAAGCAACAAGGAAGCCAACAATTTAGGAAATATTGGGTCCCAGTGTTTACCCGTACCACAAGGAGTTTTTTGGGAGGAAATCATAGAAAGGTCAATAAAAGGAACCAAAGTTTTGACTATAGGAGAGCAAGCCCAGAAACAAGCAACAGGCTTGATGTCTACGCACTTCTATTCTTGTAGACACTTGTTGGGCCTCCAAGTGCAGAGGTTTGTAGAACAGCAGCAAGTTTCCCTTAAGTGGATCACCCAAGGTTTATCGAACTCAGGGAGGTTAGAGGTCAAAGCTATCCCTCTCAAGCAACCCTGCAATTACGATACAGAAAGTCTCTTGTGTCCCCAACACACCCAATACACTTGTCAGATGTATAGGTGCACTAGTTCGGCGAAGAGATAGTGAAATACAAGTGGTATAGATGATTATAAGTAGCAAACGTGATGTGAAATAAATATCGCTGCGAGCAAACAAGTAACAAAACAGCAAGTAAACGGTGTGCAAAGCTTGGAAACAAGGCCTAGGGATCATACTTTCACTAGTGGACACACTCCCAACAATATAACATGATTGAACAAATAAACAACTTCTCTCCACTATGGTACTCTGAATTACTCTCCTATTGAATAACACTAATCATTGTGTAGTGGCTACAGAAGCACCCCTTAAAGTTCATCAAGTACTTGACAAACACCACTCATAGAGACATCCAAATCAGATCACAATTCAAGATAGAAATCATTGCAACTTAGACCAAGTACTAACACGGTGCACACACTGTCAAAATTACACCATGAAAGGAGGAATAGATCACTCAATACTATCATAGTAATAATTACTCTCATAATCCACAAGAGATCACGATCATAGCCTAAACCAAGTACCACCACGATGCACGCACTGTCACCGTTACACCATGGCAGGAGGAATAGATTACTTTAATAACATCACTAGAGTACACTATAATAATTAAGCATAGGAGTAGCATAATATCTGAATAATAACATCTACTTGTTCAACATGATACAAAGCTCACGATCACATAAAGATCACATCATGGGAGAGAGAGGTGAACCACATAGCTACCGGTAGAGCCCTTAGCCCCGGGGATGAACTACTCCCTCCTCATTATAGGAGACAGCAAGGTTGATGGAGATGGTGGTGAGGTCGATGGAGACGGCGGAGACGGCGATGGAGACCGATGGAGATGGCTCCGGGGGCACTTTCCCGTCCCGGCAGGGTGCCGGAACAGAGACTTCTGTCCCCCGAAATTCGTCGGCGATGGTGGCGGAGCTGCGGAACTGTTTCTGGAAAATTGCCGACTCCCCTAGGGTTTTCCGTCCCGAGGCTTCTTATAGGCGAAGGGGCGATGTCAGAGGAGGGCCAGGGCCTCCTCACACATGGCTGGCGCGGCCAGGGGCCTGGCCGCGCCACCTGTGTGTGTGGGGCCCCTGTGGCCCACCTCCTACTCCTCTTCGGATCTCTGGAAGCTTCCGGGTAAAATAAGACTTCTGGCTTTGGTTTCGTCCAATTCCGAGAATATTTCCTGTGTATCACTTCTGAAACACAAAAACAGCAGAAAACAGGGAACTGGCACTGTGGCACTTCGTTAATAGGTTAGTTCCAGAAAATGCATAAAAGTGCCACTAAGTGTAACGAAACAATCGGCAAATGGTGTAAAAACAAGCATGGAGCATCAAAAATTATAGATACGTTTGAGACGTATCAAGCATCCCCAAGCTTAACTCCTGCTCGTCCTCGAGTAGGTAAGTGATAACAAAAGAATAATTTTTGAGGTGACATGCACCTACACAATCTTGATCATATGTGTAAGCATTGGTGAGCTGGGATCAATAGAACTTAAAACATGGGCATGAAAGATATAATCATGACAATAAGAACTTAGCAACCATGTTGTAAACATGCAAATGAACACAAACAAAAGATCATGATAATGAAACAATGAAAGTCAAACGTGTGTTCAAATCATAAGGAAAAACATACAAAAGGTTTTCAGCTTGTCCTTCAAAGAGAGCAAAACATAAATGCATAGGACACCTCAAAGTTTAAGAGGGCGACTAGATACAAATAATTTAAGAACAAGTGAAACCAACAATATGAGTCAATCAATGAACTTTGGGACAATGCATATCACACTAAGAATGACAACTATGCTCTCTTAATGGTGCATAAAGAAAGAAGGTGGTGACTCAACATAAAAGTAAAAGAAAGGCCCTTCGCAGAGGGAAGCAGTGATTGCAAGTTTTATAACCTTCAAAAATTATGGTACTTACCGGCTTTGAGCTCTCATTGCCCCCATCATAAGCATCTTGAATGGTTAAAGTTAATGCGAGAACAATTATGATGCATATGCTTGACAAATCATAAGTTGAAAACCTCGTGTCCCGTGAATACGAGTACCCAAACCATGCTAATTTACTTAGAGTCCCAAGCAAGGCTCTTGTCATTGTAAGTATATGCATATCATTGAGAACCGCCAATGGGGTACCTCCGTGCCCGATGACATGGAACAAGCCCACACCAAAATGACAGGACAAGCAGACAATGAACACCTCGACATCTCTTTTATTTGCTATATTGTTTAGCTTTTTATTGTGAGATGCGTCGTCGAATGTTCACCATGGGTATGCTACAAATTTCCAGCATGAATTATGCATGGCTTAGATTGGCGGCCCGACGTTTCCCTAACACATATAAAAACTCCATGATCCTCACAAGATTCCCAATTCATTTCACACAGCGGGCATCCATAAACAAAAGATCACAATATCAACTCAAATAGAAGTGCAATGTTGAAAGCTTGCCCCATGACAGCATGGCTGGGCTAGAATCCAACTTACAACTTGCAAGCATAACAACTCAACATAAAATACCACAATGTCAAAATTTTAAGAACAGGAAAAAGTAAAGTGTGCCTTCCGGTTCGTGAGAGCTTTACTAACCGAGTTTCGCATAACACTGGTAAGAGTTTAATTTGAAGAGAAAATAAAAGCAAGTCAAATTTACTTGGAATAGCAAATTGCTGGTAGGTATGTATGGTGGACACAATGGAAAACTTTGGCTTTTAGGAGTTGGATGCACGAGTAGAGCTCATACTCAGTACAAGGCGAGGGCTAGCAAAAGACTGGGAGCGACCAACTAAGAGAGCAATAATGGCCATAATCATGCAAAGCGACAAAGCGACATTAAAAGAAGCATACGATGGCATCAAAAGTCAAAAACTAAATGATCATGAAGGCTAATGGCGATTTTGTAAGAGTCTAACATGTGTGAGCATGCGCCAAGTCAACCCAAATAAAGCATCAAGGAGAAAACCAAAATAATGCTTCCATACAATAAAAACAACGCATGATGATTTTTTTACAAAGGCTCATTAAGCAATCTCAGTTATTTGAGACAAGTCATGCTACAGCAAAACCACTAAGCATACTATCAAAAAGACATCAAGCATGACATGAAAAAGCCTAAGCCGCAGTCTACACAAGCTCCTTCTTGTACCACTATTTTGCACAAACTTTTTCTCTTTTCCAACACCATTTGAAATTTTTATAAACACCTCTTTTGATGAAAACCAATAAAGATCAGAGGCAAAAATACACCTTGATGAAAAGATATGACAAGATCTGAACGCAAATCAAGGCGAAAACGAAAACCAAAGGCAGTAGCAGAAAAAGAAGAACACTCGGTGAACGATAAGAGTGAAAAACTGAGTGTTCTTGGCAAATGAAAACGAGTTCATCTCCTCCAAAAGAAACATGATGTGATCTAACCATTTATTGCAGCAAACAAACAAACCTAACCAACTAAGAAAACTAAAACAACTGACGCTCCAAGAAAAACACATAGTGCATGAAGCAATAAAAATATAGTGTTTTGAAAGGTGACCTGATTTTTGCCGATGAAGAAGGGGTGCCTCGGGGGCATCCCCAAGCTTTGACGCTTGTACTTCTTGGATATTTCTTGGGGTGATGCATGGGCATCCCCAAGCTTGAGCTTTTGTCCATTCTTCAACTCATCTCATCATTCTCCAATCCCTACACTTGAAAACTTCCTTCATACAAAACTAAACACAATTCTATTAGCAACATTAGTGTAAGCATAAAATATATTCAACCTCTTTTAGCTTCAGGTTTCAACTCAAAACCACCACATATTAAGCATATACTACTGTAGCAACTTCCCCAAAAGTTCCATAATCAAAAGAACTCAAAAGAAAGCGATAAAGCGGCAAACACAAATATTGGCAGAAATCTGTCAAAACTGAGCAGCTGACAAAGGTCGAATTTTTGAGGGATTTTCTGTTGCTCAAATCAAAAAGTGTTCAACTAACAAAAGTTTGGATATAACCTGAGGCATATGCACAAGAAATCTCAGGTTCAAAAGATAAACAGAGAATTTTCACGAATTTTTACGGTGCAGCACAGAAAACAGTTTCAGGACAGCAACATCCCCAAATCTTTACCTCACTCAAATTAGAGGCTTCTCTTGGCACAACAACGAAATAAAAAGGATAAGGAGAGGTCATTACAGTAGTAATAACTTCCAAGACTCAAATAAAAGAAAAAGTACTGAAAGTAAAAACATTGGGTTATCTCCCAAGAGTGCTTTTCTTTAACGCCTTTGAGCTAGGCGCATTAATTTGCAAAGATGCTCATGTGGGCGCCATATAAGAGCTTGAGGCAAAGGCGCCATAAAGGAACTTAAAGCAATAGAGAGCATCAAAAAGCAAGTATGGAACACATTTAAATCTAAACCACTTCCTATGAAAAATAGTCTTGTAAAGAGACAAGTCATGAAAGCGCGAAGCAAAAAGCATAGGAAGGCAAAACAAGTACAACTTCAAGAATTGCAACATAAAGAGGGGAAACTCAATATTGTTGAGATCCATCAAACCATGTTTCCCTCTCTCATAATAACTTTCAGTAGCATCATGAATCAAACTAACAATATAACTATCACATAAAGCATCCCTATCATGAGCCACATGCATAAAAGAATTAATACTCCCCACATGAACAATAGTAGTAGGAGCAGATTCAATAGAATAATTATTCTCATCACCATAATCATCAAAAATAGGAGGCATATTATAATCATAACTATTTTTCTCCTCAAAAGTAGGTGAACTGAAATATTATACCCATCATCACAAGCTAGAGAACTACTATGTCGCAAAGCATACTCATCAAACATATCATCATAAGAAGGAACATGGATAGCACTAATGGTACAACAATTATTAACCTTAGAATTGGTACCAAAAAGATTTTCAATATCAAAAGTAGAGTGCTTTTCCCAATCATGATCACTAACATAGGTAACAGGCATAGGAACATCATCCCAATCAGAATTATCATAATCTATAGCAGGATCATAAAGCTTAAGGGAAGATACCGTGTCCTCTCGCCTCTTACTCCTCTTCTTCTTCTTCTTCTTCTTACTCTTCTTACTCTCTCCTTTATGAGGGAGAGACTTGAAGGGCATCTTCTCCACATATTCTTTAGGAGGGAAAGGCATCTTCTCCACATAATCTGGTTTGCTGACAGAAACAACAGAAGAAACTTTGGAGGGTTCCTCCTCTCTATTAATAAGATAAAAACATCTATCAGTCCTGTCATAGCTTGGCAAAATATCAAGTTTTATACGATTTTGAATGTAAGTATTTGCAAGGCAATCTTTAGCACAATAGAGGCGACAACCACGAAGGGTGCTATTAATATCAACATCATTCATATCTATCAAAGCAATCTTTCTAGATATCTCATCACACGCCAAGAACAAAGCAAGCTCATCATGCTGATTGGGAGTAATCTTGTCATCACAATACATACTTAAGGTACTAGAAGAGTAACTATTAAGGCTTGAGCATTGGAAATTAAAATGACCTATGTCATCGCAATGTTTACAAAGAAAAGGATAAAGCTCACAAACCTTTTTACCGATCTCACCTATATCCTTGTACCACATACTGGTTTCTTCATTTGCGTGGGTGATGCAATAATCTTCCTTGTTGTAACTCTGTTCACAAGGTCTATGTACTCCACAAAAATTAACATGCTTATAAGAAATAGTACTTTTAGAAGTTTGAGCATGTTTATTGCAATCATCAATAACAATATCACTTTCTATGCAAGTGTCCTTAAAAGGTTCATGATACACGTCCCATTTCCTTTAGGAACATTCATATGGGAAGCAAAGGCTTTAAAGCAATCAACCATAATTTGAGGATCAAGACCATATTTAGCACTAAGCTCTTGAAAATTAGCAGTTTCAGCGAAAGACTTAATGCAATCAAACTCATAATTCATACCTGATCCTTTACCTTTGTCGCTATCCCAACCTTCGATATTGTTTTGAATTGTCTCAAGCAGACCCCACTTGGTGTCGACATCCTTGCTTGTGAAAGACCCATCAAAGCATGCATCTAGATAGTCCTTGTAATGTCCTGAAAGCCTTGCATAAAAATTATTAATAATAATATTACGGGGAAGATCATTAAGAGGACATTTATGCATTAGTAACTTCAATCTTCCCCACGCTTGGGCAATGCTTTCTCCCTCATGAGGCCAAAAATTATATATCTGATTGCGATCTTTATGAATCTCACTTGGAGGATAGAATTTAGAATAAAAGAGAGGTACAATTTCCTCCCATGCAATAGATGGACCATCTTCAAGCAGCCGATACCACTCCTCAGCTCTGCCTTTTAGTGACAAAGAGAATAGCTTCTTCTTAACTTGGTTCATTGAAATACCTGCACACTGGAACAACTCGCATAATTCATGTATAAAAAGCAAATGATCACCAGGATGGACAGTTCCATCTCCTAAATAGCAGTTATCCATAACACGCCTAACAATTTTCATAGGTATTTCAAAAGGATGAGGAGCACAAGCATCATTAGAAACATCACATATGGGAGATAAAATATCATCAGAGCAAACTTTCTCCACTAAAGCTGGGGGACTAAAAATATCATACTTAACAAAACCAGCTTCCCCAAGCTTAGACTTTTCCATAGCATTAGCAATAACAGGATTCAAAGCATTCGTACTAATAACATTGCTATGCGAAATAAGCTCCAAAGGATTTTCAATTTTCTCATTGATACGTCTCAAACGTATCTATAATTTTTGATGCTCCATGCTTGTTTTTACACCATTTGCCTATTGTTTCGTTACACTTAGTGGCACTTTTATGCATTTTCTGGAACTAACCTATTAACAAGTGCCACAGTGCCAGTTCCCTGTTTTCTGTTGTTTTTGTGTTTCAGAAGTGATACACAGGAAACATTCTCGGAATTGGACGAAACCAAAGCCAGAAGTCTTATTTTACCCGGAAGCTTCCAGAGATCCGAAGAGGAGTAGGAGGTGGGCCACAGGGGCCCCACACACACAGGTGGCGCGGCCAGGACGCTGGCCGCGCCAGCCATGTGTGAGGAGGCCCTGGCCCTCCTCTGACATCGCCCCTTCGCCTATAAGAAGCCTCGGGACGGAAAACCCTAGGGGATTCGGCAATTTTCCAGAAACAGTTCCGCAGCTCCGCCGCCACCGTCGACGAATTTCGGGGGACAGAAGTCTCTGTTCCGGCACCCTGCCGGGATGGGGAAGTGCCCCCGGAGCCATCTCCATCGGTCTCCATCGCCATCTCCGCCGTCTCCATCGACCTCACCGCCATCTCCATCAACCTTGCTGTCTCCTATGATGAGGAGGGAGTAGTTCATCCCCGGGGCTGAGGGCTCTACCGGTAGCTATGTGGTTCACCTCTCTCTCCCATGATGTGATCTTTATGTGATCGTGAGCTTTGTATCATGTTGAACAAGTACATGTTATTATTCAGATATTTTGTGTACTCTAGCAATGTTATTAAAGTAATCTATTCCTCCTGCTATGGTGTAACGGTGACAGTGCGTACATCATGGTGGTACTTGGTTTAGGCTATGATTGTGATCTCTTGTGGATTATGAGAATAATTATTGCTATGATAGTTTGAGTGATCTATTCCTCCTTTCATGGTGTAATGTTGACAGTGTGTGCACCGTGTTAGTACTTGGTCTAAGTTGCAATGATTTCTATCTTGAATTGTGATCTGATTTTGGTATCTCTATGAGTGGTGTTTGTCAAGTACTTGATGAACTTTAAGGGGTGCTTCTGTAGCCACTACACAATGATTAGTGTTATTCAATAGGAGAGTAATTCAGAGTGCCTTAGCAAAGAGAAGTTATTTGTTCAGTCATGTTATATTGTTGGGAGTGTGTCCACTAGTGAAAGTATGATCCCTAGGCCTTGTTTCCAAGCTTTGCATACCGTTTACTTGCTATTTTGTTACTTGTTTGCTTGCAGCGATTTTTATTCCAAGTTACATTTGTTACTTATAATCATCTATACCACTTGTATTTCACTATCTCTTCGCCGAACTAGTGCACCTATACATCTGACAAGTGTATTGGGTGTGTTGGGGACACAAGAGACTTTCTGTATCGTAATTGCAGGGTTTCTTGAGAGGGATAGCTTTGACTTCTAACCTCCCTGAGTTCGATAAACCTTGGGTGATCCACTTAAGGGAAACTTGCTGCTGTTCTACAAACCTCTGCACTTGGAGGCCCAACAAGTGTCTACAAGAATAGAAGTGCGTAGACATCAAGCTCTTTTCTGGCGCCGTTGCCGGGGAGGTAAGGTAAAAGGTACTCGCATCCTCCTGTGTGAGTGCTCGGAGTTATTTCCTTTAGATTTTGCAATTACATCTTTTTGTTTCTTGTTTTTATTTTCACTAGTTAGGCTTAATGGAAAATAAAGAGTTCTTTAGTCTTTTTTCTGAGTTTAGATTTGAAGAGAAAATTGAAAAACCGTTGGAGCTTATTTCGCATAGCAATGTTATTAGTACGAATGCTTTGAATCCCGTTATTGCTAATGCTATAGAAAAGTCTAAGCTTGGGGAAGCTGGTTTTGTCAAGTATGATATTTTTAGTCCCCCAGCTTTAGTGGAGAAAGTTTGCTCTGATGATATTATATCTCCCATATGTGATGTTTCTAATGATGCTTGTACTCCTCATCCTTTTGAAATACCTATGAAAATTGTTAGGCGTGTTATGGATAACTGCTATTTAGGAGATGGAACTGTCCATCCTGGTGATCATTTGCTTTTTATACATGAATTATGCGAGTTGTTCCAGTGTGCAGGTATTTCAATGAACCAAGTTAAGAAGAAGCTATTCTCTTTATCGTTGAAAGGCAGAGCCGAGGAGTGGTATCGGCTGCTTGAAGATGGTCCATCTATTGCATGGGAGGAAATTGTGCCTCTCTTTTATTGCAAGTTTTATCCTCCAAGTGAAATTCATAAAGATCGTAATCGGATATATAACTTTTGGCCTCATGAGGGAGAAAGCATTGCCCAAGCTTGGGGAAGATTGAAGTTACTAATGCATAAATGTCCTATTCATGATCTTCCCCGTAATATTGTTATTGATAATTTTTATGCACGGCTTACTTTTCCTGATAAGGATTATTTGGATGCTTCTTTCTTTGGATCATTCACTCATATGAAGGAAGATGCTAAGTGGAAACTTCTTGACCGTATACAAGAGAATGTTGAAGGATGGGAAAACGACAAAGGTAAAGGATCAGGTATGAATTACGAGTTTTATTGCATTAAGTCTTTCGCTGAAACTGCTGATTTTCAAGAGCTTAGTGCTAAATATGGTCTTGATCCTCAAATTATGGTTGATTGCTTTAAAGCCTTTGCTTCCCATATGAATGTTCCTAAAGGAAATGGGGACGTGTATCATGAACCTTTTAAGGACACTTGCATAGAAAGTGATATTGTTATTGATGATTGCAATAAACATGCTCAAACTTCTAAAAGTACTATTTCTTATAAGCATGTTATTTTTTGCGGAATACATAGACCTTGTGAATAGAGTTACAACAAGGAAGATTATTGCATCACCCACGCAAATGAAGAAACCAGCATGTGGCTCAAGGATCTAGATGTGCTTGGTGAATGGGTTTGTGAGCTTTATCCTTTTCTTTGTGAATTTTGCGGTGAAAAAGGTCACTTTAATTTTCAATGCCCAATTAATCGAACGAGTACCGCAGATTTGTATTGTGATGATAAGATTACTCTCAATCAGCATGATGAGCTTACTTTGTTTTTGAATTGTGAAGAGATATCTAGAAAGCTTTCTTTGGTTGACATGAATGATGTTGATATTAATAGCACCCATCTTGGTTGTCATCTCTATTGTGCTAAAGACTGCCTCGCAAATACTTACTTACAAGATCTTATAAAACATGATATTTTGCCAGGCTATGATGGGACTAATAGATGTTTCGATCTTATTAATAGAGAGGAGGAATCCTCCAAAGTTTCTTCTGTTGTTCCTGTCAGCAAACCAGATTATGTGGAGAAGATGCCTTTCCCTCCTAGAGAATATGTGGAGAAGATGCCCTTCAAGTCTCTCCCTCCTAAAGGAGAGAGTAAGAAGAGTAAGAAGAAGAAGAAGAAGAAGAAGAAGAAGAGGAGTAAAAGGCTAGAGGACACGGTATCTTCCCCTAAGCTTTATGATCCTGCTATAGATTATGATAATTCTGATTGGGATGATGTTCCTATGCCTGTTACCTATGTTAATGATCATGATTGGGAAAAGCACTCTACTTTTGATATTGAAAATCTTTTTGGTACCAATTCTAAGTTTAATAATTGTTGTACCATTAGTGCTATCCATGTTCCTTCTTATGATGATATGTTTGATGAGTATGCTTTGCGACATAGTAGTTCTCTAGCTTGTGATGATGGGTATAATATTTTCAGTTCACCTACTTTTGAGGAGAAAATTAGTTATGATTGCAATATGCCTCCTGTTTTTGATGATTATGGTGATGAGAATAATTATTCTATTGATTCTGCTCCTACTACTATTGTTCATGTGGGGAGTATTAATCCTTTTATGCATGTGGCTCATGATAGGGATGCTTTATGTGATAGTTACATTGTTAATTCTATTCATGATGCTACTAAAAGTTACTATGAGAGAGGGAAACATGGTTTGATGGATCTCAACAATATTGAGTTTCCCCTCTTTATGTTGCAATTCTTGAGGTTGTACTTGTTTTGCCTTCCTATGCTTTTTGCTTCGCGCTTTCATGACTTGTCTCTTTACAAGACTATTTTTCATAGGAAGTGGTTTAGATTTAAATGTGTTCCATACTTGCTTTTTGATGCTCTCAATTTCTTTAAGTTCCTATATGGCGCCTTTGCCTCAAGCTCTTATATGGCGCCCATATGAGCATCTTTGCAAATTACTGCGCCTACCTCAAAGGCGTTAAAGAAAAGCACTCTTGGGAGATAACCCAATGTTTTATTTCAGTACTTTTTCTTTTATTTGAGTCTTGGAAGTCATTACTACTGTAATTACCGCTCCTTATCTTGTTTATTTCGTTGTTGTGCCAAGAGAAGCCTCTAATTTGAGTGAGGTAAAGATTTGGGGATGTTGCTGTCCTGAAACTGTTTTCGGTGCTGCACCGTAAAAATTCGTGAAAATACTCTGTATATCTTTTGGACCTGCGATTTCTTGTGCATATGCCCCAGGTTATATCCAAACTTTTCTTAGTTGAACACTTTTTGATTTGAGCAACAGAAAATCCCTCAAAAATTCGACCTTTGTCAGCTGTTCAGTTTTGACAGATTTCTGCCAATATTTGTGTTTGCCGCTTTATCGCTTTCTTTTGAGTTCTTTTTATCATAGAACTTTTGTGGAAGTTGCTACAGTAGTATATACTTTATATGTGGTGGTTTTGGGTTGAAACCTGAAGCTAAAAGAGGTTGAATATATTTTATGCTTACACTAATGTTGCTAATAGAATTGTGTTTAGTTTTGTATAAAGGAAGTTTTCAAGTGTAGGGATCGGAGAGTGATGAGATGAGTTGAAGAATGGACAAAAGCTCAAGCTTGGGGATGCCCATGCATCACCCCAAGAAATATCCAAGAAGTACAAGCATCAAAGCTTGGGGATGCCCCCAAGGGACCCCTTCTTCATCGGCAAAAATCAGGTCACCTTTCAAGACACTATATTTTTATTGCTTCATGCACTATGTGTTTTTCTTGGAGCGTCAGTTGTTTTAGTTTTCTTAGTTATTTTTGTTTTGTTTGCTGCAATAAATGGTTAGATCACATCATGTTTCTTTTGGAGGAGATGAACTCGCTTTTTGTTTGCAAAGAACGCTCTAGTTTTCACTCTTATTAAAAATCGAGCGTTCTTCTTTTTTCTGCTACTGCTTTTGGTATTCGTTTTCGCCTTGATTTGCATTCAGATCTTGTCATATCTTTTCATCAAGGTGTATTTTTGCCTCTGATATTTATTGGTTTTCATCAAAAGAGGTGTTTATAAAAATTTCAAATGGTGTTGGAAAAGAGAAAAAGCTTTGTGCAAAATAGTGGTACAAGAAGGAGCTTGTGTAGACTGCGGCTTAGGCTTTTTCATGTCATGCTTGATGTCTTTTTGATAGTATGCTTAGTGGTTTTGCTGTAGCATGACTTGTCTCAAATAACTGAGATTGCTTAATGAGCCTTTGAAAAAATCATGCGTTGTTTTTATTATATGGAAGCATTTATTTGGTTTTCTCCTTTGATGCTTTATTTGGGTTGACTTGGCACATGCTTACACCATGTTGACTACAAAAATAAGTCGCCTATAGCCTCTATGATCATTTAGTTTTTGACTTTTGATGCCATCTTATGCTTCTTTTAATGTCGCTTTGCATGATTATGGCCGTTATTGCTCTCTTAGTTGGTCGCTCCCAGTCTTTTGCTAGCCCTCATTTTGTACTGAGTATGAGCTCTACTCGTGCATCCAACTCCCAAAAACCAAGTTTGCCATTGTGTCCACTATAAATTCCTATGCATGGTATTTGTAAGCCATTCCAAGTAAATTTTCATGTGCTACCTTTCAAAACTTTCAACTACTTCTCGTTTTGTGCCACTGTTTTTAGCTCATGGGGACGTAGTGGTCGGATTTGCTATCTTCCATATTGCTTATTCCAAAAAGAAAAAAAAGGAAAAAAAGAAAGAAAAAAGGCACTCCTCCATGGAATGTGAATGTTGGTGGGCACCCGATGGAATCGGTTAGCCATGGTTTGTGAAAGGAAAAATGGTGGGGAGGAGTGCCAAGCTTTATAAAAGAGCACAAAAGTGCCATTCTCTCTCTCAAAAACTTGCTTCATTTTTGTATGGAAGATAGTAAGAACCCCATTGCTAGTCGTTGACAAAAGCAACCACCTCTCAAAACCCAAGTTTTATATCTCTGTTTTACAAATGAAAAGCTCTAGCACATGTTTAATCACTGCTTCCCTCTGCGAAGGGCCTTTCTTTTACTTTTATGTTGAGTCACCACCTTCTATCTTTATGCACCATTAAGAGAGCATAGTTGTCATTCTTAGTGTGATATGCATTGTCCCAAAGTTCATTGATTGATTCATATTGTTGGTTTCACTTGTTCTTAAATTATTTGTATCTAGTTGCCCTCTTAAACTTGAAGGTGTCCTATGCATTTATGTTTTTCTCTCTTCGAAGGACAAGCTGAAAACCATTTGTATGTTTTTCCTTATGATTTGAACACACGTTTGACTTTCATTGTTTTATTATCATGATCTTTTGTTTGTGTTCATTTGCATGTTTACAACATGGTTGCTAAGTTCTTATTGTCATGATTATATCTTCATGCCCATGTTTTAAGTTCTATTGATCCCAGCTCACCAATGCTTACATATATGATCAAGATTGTGTAGGTGCATGTCACCTCAAAAATTATTCTTTTGTTATCACTTACCTACTCGAGGACGAGCAGGAGTTAAGCTTGGGGATGCTTGATACGTCTCAAACGTATCTATAATTTTTGATGCTCCATGCTTGTTTTTACACCATTTGCCTATTGTTTCGTTACACTTAGTGGCACTTTTATGCATTTTCCGGAACTAACCTATTAACAAGTGCCACAGTGCCAGTTCCCTGTTTTCTGCTGTTTTTGTGTTTCAGAAGTGATACACAGGAAATATTCTCGGAATTGGACGAAACCAAAGCCAGAAGTCTTATTTTACCCGGAAGCTTCCAGAGATCCGAAGAGGAGTAGGAGGTGGGCCACAGGGGCCCCCACACACACAGGTGGCGCGGCCAGGACCCTGGCCGCGCCAGCCATGTGTGAGGAGGCCCTGGCCCTCCTCTGACACCGCCCCTTCGCCTATAAGAAGCCTCGGGACGGAAAACCCTAGGGGATTCGGAAATTTTCCAGAAATAGTTCCGCAGCTCCGCCGCCACCGTCGACGAATTTCGGGGGACAGAAGTCTCTGTTCCGGCACCCTACCGGGACGGGGAAGTGCCCCCGGAGCCATCTCCATCGGTCTCCATCGCCGTCTCTGCCGTCTCCATCGACCTCACCGCCATCTCCATCAACCTTGTTGTCTCCTATGATGAGGAGGGAGTAGTTCATCCCTGGGGCTGAGGGCTCTACCGATAGCTATGTGGTTCACCTCTCTCTCCCATGATGTGATCGTGAGCTTTGTATCATGTTGAACAAGTACATGTTATTATTCAGATATTTTGTGTACTCTAGCAATGTTATTAAAGTAATCTATTCCTCCTGCTATGGTGTAACGGTGACAGTGCGTACATCATGGTGGTACTTGGTTTAGGCTATGATTGTGATCTCTTGTGGATTATGAGAATAATTATTGCTATGATAGTTTGAGTGATCTATTCCTCCTTTCATGGTGTAATGTTGACAGTGTGTGCACCGTGTTAGTACTTGGTCTAAGTTGCAATGATTTCTATCTTGAATTGTGATCTGATTTGGGTATCTCTATGAGTGGTGTTTGTCAAGTACTTGATGAACTTTAAGGGGTGCTTCTATAGCCACTACACAATGATTAGTGTTATTCAATAGGAGAGTAATTCAGAGTGCCTTAGCAAAGAGAAGTTATTTGTTCAGTCATGTTATATTGTTGGGAGTGTGTCCACTAGTGAAAGTATGATCCCTAGGCCTTGTTTCCAAGCTTTGCATACCGTTTACTTGCTATTTTGTTACTTGTTTGCTCGCCGCGATTTTTATTCCAAGTTACATTTGCTACTTATAATCATCTATACCACTTGTATTTCACTATCTCTTCGCCGAACTAGTGCACCTATACATCTGACAAGTGTATTGGGTGTGTTGGGGACACAAGAGACTTTCTGTATCATAATTGCAGGGTTGCTTGAGAGGGATAGCTTTGATTTCTAACCTCCCTGAGTTCGATAAACCTCGGGTGATCCACTTAAGGGAAACTTGCTGCTATTCTACAAACCTCTGCACTTGGAGGCCCAACAAGTGTCTACAAGAATAGAAGTGCGTAGACATCACTCATCAAATCTAAACTCAGAAAAAAGACTAAAGAACTCTTTATTTTCCATTAAGCCTAACTAGTGAAAATAAAAACAAGAAACAAAAAGATGTAATTGCAGAATCTAAAGGAAATAACTCCGAGCACTCACACAGGAGGATGCGAGTACCTTTTACCTTACCTCCCCGGCAACGGCGCCAGAAAAGAGCTTGATGTCTACGCACTTCTATTCTTGTAGACACTTGTTGGGCCTCCAAGTGCAGAGGTTTGTAGAACAGCAGCAAGTTTCCCTTAAGTGGATCACCCAAGGTTTATCGAACTCAGGGAGGTTAGAGGTCAAAGCTATCCCTCTCAAGCAACCCTGCAATTACGATACAGAAAGTCTCTTGTGTCCCCAACACACCCAATACACTTGTCAGATGTATAGGTGCACTAGTTCGGCGAAGAGATAGTGAAATACAAGTGGTATAGATGATTATAAGTAGCAAACGTGATGTGAAATAAATATCGCTGCGAGCAAACAAGTAACAAAACAGCAAGTAAACGGTGTGCAAAGCTTGGAAACAAGGCCTAGGGATCATACTTTCACTAGTGGACACACTCCCAACAATATAACATGATTGAACAAATAAACAACTTCTCTCCACTATGGTACTCTGAATTACTCTCCTATTGAATAACACTAATCATTGTGTAGTGGCTACAGAAGCACCCCTTAAAGTTCATCAAGTACTTGACAAACACCACTCATAGAGACATCCAAATCAGATCACAATTCAAGATAGAAATCATTGCAACTTAGACCAAGTACTAACACGGTGCACACACTGTCAAAATTACACCATGAAAGGAGGAATAGATCACTCAATACTATCATAGTAATAATTACTCTCATAATCCACAAGAGATCACGATCATAGCCTAAACCAAGTACCACCACGATGCACGCACTGTCACCGTTACACCATGGCAGGAGGAATAGATTACTTTAATAACATCACTAGAGTACACTATAATAATTAAGCATAGGAGTAGCATAATATCTGAATAATAACATCTACTTGTTCAACATGATACAAAGCTCACGATCACATAAAGATCACATCATGGGAGAGAGAGGTGAACCACATAGCTACCGGTAGAGCCCTTAGCCCCGGGGATGAACTACTCCCTCCTCATCATAGGAGACAGCAAGGTTGATGGAGATGGCGGTGAGGTCGATGGAGACGGCGGAGACGGCGATGGAGACCGATGGAGATGGCTCCGGGGGCACTTTCCCGTCCCGGCAGGGTGCCGGAACAGAGACTTCTGTCCCCCGAAATTCGTCGGCGATGGCGGCGGAGCTGCGGAACTGTTTCTGGAAAATTGCCGACTCCCCTAGGGTTTTCCGTCCCGAGGCTTCTTATAGGCGAAGGGGCGATGTCAGAGGAGGGCCAGGGCCTCCTCACACATGGCTGGCACGGCCAGGGGCCTGGCCGCACCACCTGTGTGTGTGGGGCCCCTGTGGCCCACCTCCTACTCCTCTTCGGATCTCTGGAAGCTTCCGGGTAAAATAAGACTTCTGGCTTTGGTTTCGTCCAATTCCGAGAATATTTCCTGTGTATCACTTCTGAAACACAAAAACAGCAGAAAACAGGGAACTGGCACTGTGGCACTTCGTTAATAGGTTAGTTCCGGAAAATGCATAAAAGTGCCACTAAGTGTAACGAAACAATAGGCAAATGGTGTAAAAACAAGCATGGAGCATCAAAAATTATAGATACGTTTGAGACGTATCAAGGCTCGGGGGCTGGTAGCAGCGGGGCAGCTGAACCCGAAGAAGTCATGATGATCGAGGAAACCTGGATGCAACCATACTTGGCATACATGGTAAACAAAACACTACCCGAAGACACAGTACAAGTGAAAAGGATAATACGACGATCCAAGGCTTTCGTCGTGCTGCAAGGAAAATTATATAAGAGAAGTATAACAGGCGTCTTACAACGATGCGTCACGCCTCAAGAAGGGCAAGAAATTTTAAGAGATATCCACGCAGGAGTATGCAGACATCACGCTAGCAGCAGATCTATTGCAGCCAAAGCTTTTCGTGCAGGATTTTATTGGTTAACAGCCATCGAAGACGCAAAAGACATAGTAAGAAAATGTGAGGCTTGTCAACGCTTCGCATCTCGACCACACGCGCCAGCAGCAGAGCTGCAACCAATACCATTATCTTGGCCCTTCGCACAATGGGGTCTCGACATGGTCAGAAAACTGCATAAATCTTGGCCAGGAGGGCACGTTTACATGCTGGTAGCAGTCGACAAATTCACCAAGTGGATAGAAGCAGCCCCGGTGATAACTCAAGATTCCACTGCTGTGATTAACTTCATCAAGTCCATAGTTTTTCATTTCGGAGTACCACACAGCATAATCACAGATAATGGTACAAACTTCACATCAAAAGAGTTCAAGAGTTACTATGAAGGTTTGGGAATCAAATTGAAATTTGCATCTGTCACGCATCCAAAGTCAAATGGCCAAGTCGAGAAAGCCAATGGCTTAATATGCAATGGGATAAAGAAGAGGCTGCTAGCGCCACTCGAAAAAGCCAAGCATGCTTGGGTGGATGACCTACCCTCCGTACTCCGGAGTCTACGAACCACACCCAATGCAGCTACTCAAGAAACCCCCTTTTTCCTGGTCCATGGCGCAGAAGCTGTGCTTCTAGTCGAAATAACTCATGAAGCTCCAAGAATCGCGGCATATGATGAGGCAACTTCTACAGAAGCACTTCAGGATGATGCTGATGCACTTGATGAAGCAAGAGACGTAGCACTTTCTAGAGCTACTCAATATCAGCAGAATCTACGAAACTATCACAGTAGTCGAGTTCGTCCACGATCTTTCATGGTGGGAGACCTAGTACTATGACTAAAGCAAGATGGCCATGGAAAACTAGAGTCTCCATGGGTGGGACCTTATATTGTGACAGAAGTTATACCAGGAAGAGCTTATCGACTACAAGACAAGAAAACGGGGAAAGACGAGAGTAACCCGTGGAATGCAGAGCAACTACGACGGTTCTACGCATAGGCGAAATAAGGCGACCAAGGAGTTTTTCGAGTTATGACCCTCTGAATCCAGAACATGAGGCCATAGGTCGGGTTCATTGGGTCAACTCGACAATATGTGTAAATATCTTACTTTACACTCGGGGGCTAGGACCCTCGAGTCGTACGAAATAATATTAACAAGTTTTGTGATTATCTGCGACATACTCTAAGGTTGATTGCAACCCGATATTTCGGCAGCACAATAAACAGTTCAAAGGAACCTGATAAAATATTAAAATGCATACCTCGGAACCATGATTTGTTCCCATGGTAAAACACATAATTCTGATATGATTGTTCATTACAAATAAGCGTGACGAAGAAACAGCAGGATTACATAACAAAGAAACCTAGTGAAACTACGCGTCGACTTCATACTCCTTTTGGCACTGGGTGCCGTCGTAGATTCTCACGTCGAACTTCGACGTGCCAACATGATAATCAAAGGTCATGAAGAACCCCTGATGGAGGTCATGGTCCTCCACAAATCGCGACCAGCCGCCCTTGAAGAACTGTTCGCCGGCGCCGTCGTACCACACCTCCACTTCATATGGAGTTCCTCCACTAGAGTGTTCGCGGAGAACTGCTTCGCGCAGTTCCCGCCCATCCATGAAATTCATGAATTTCAATGGCAGGCGTTGAATCTCGCGGCACTACGTGTTGCAAATACAAAAGAAAGAGTAGATCCTGGGCGACGAAGAAGAAGTACTAGGGGAAGGAGCGCTTGGACCTGGTATGACAGAGGGCACCTTGGGCTTATTTTTGCTCCCAGCCAGACGGTCGGGGCGTCGCTTCACCAGAGCAGAGGAAGATGCCCCCTTGGCTGCAACAGTAGTTTTATTTTTACAACCGCGTGGGCGGCCGCGACCCCGCTTCACCACTGGGGCGTCGATGTTCAACCGAGAATCACTCGCATCGGCCATGGGGGACAAGCGTCAGAGGTGTAAAACCCTAGATGGGATGAGAAATACAATGCGGCGAAGGAAGATGGAGGAATTAGGGTTTTCACCCTGGTCAAACGTGCTTTGTTTATAAGCACATGCTAATGGGCCCCTGAAATGGCAAGGCCCTCAAAGTAAATTTCCGGATCTTTTACAGTGCAAATAGCATAGAGGAGTTAAAATATCAAGAAAACAGGTACGTATAAAAAGAGGGGATTTCTATTTTCGTGCCCTCAGGTCGTTAGTTGTACTCAGTTTTCCCCAGCTCGTTAGTTTTTCCTCAGTTTTCCCCAAGCCGTTGTCTGAAACCCTCAAGGAGCTCGGATGGGAGGATTCCGTTAAGTTGACCGTTTCCGTGCTGACGTGTGGGGCCGCGTCGTGTGGGGCCGCGTCGCGTGGGGCTGGTAGAAAGGGACCGCGTGGGACAGGACGAGACCGCGTTTGGTTGTACGTGAGAGCTCGGTTCTGTCTCTCTCGGGCCAAATTGGCATTGACTTTTCAGAGCGCCTTTTCAGAGCGCCTTTTTCCCCTCTCTCTCTGTAAACAGTTCTCTCTCTTTTCACCAAAATAGTATCAAATCTAGAGAAGCTTCTATTTCTGTCTTTCTTCATTGATTGCTGCCTTTTGGCCCTCGTTTTTTTCCCAATATGGTAACAAATCTAGAAGCTAGTATAGTATAATACATAAAATGCATATAGCAGCCAAAAGAAGCCAATAACGATGTTAATGTTCACGACAAACTAAGCTGAAAATAATATAAGACGCAATGTATGCCCAACATGAAGGTTCTTCATTCTTCATCATATATTTCGGAGTCGCTATATTCCATGAGACGAAAAAAATATTGACTGAACTCCTTCCGTCTGCAGTGTGCAGCCAATAGATCCTCCAAACGGTATAGCCTTTGTTCTATTTTTATACCGTCGGAATCTAATCTATCCACATGTCGTGGCCACTCATCCCAGGCCTTTCTATCATCAAAGTACTGTCTGATATAACCGCCCTCGTAGTAGATGCATCCAGGTCGAACTGTCGGGTGCACTCTGGTGTCGACGGAGATACACCGTTTATAACTGACAAAGAAGGCACGACTGCCAATGTTGACGGCATGGAGAGAGCGGCTCTCAGTGTCCACACGGTACACCAATGGTTGACCTTCCTCCAAATGTCTGTTGCCAGCGCTGCCGCCGAACAACACAAGCAGCAGATCACCATCAGACTCCACAAGGTAGAACTTGTCACTTCCAAGTTCTGGTGGAAATGAAAATAGTGTCTCCATGTTGATAGTGCTTGCGCGCTTCTCCAACTGGACATTGTTGGTGCACACTAATGTTCCGAACTCAAAATTGTTCACAGCTATTGCATACAATTCACCATTGAACGGGGTAAGGCAACGCAGAGAATCGTCCTCGATCGAAAATCTTCCTTCTCCCCAATCTTCTACATCTATATCCTTAGTAGGAGAGCTCTCATCGACCCAAGCAATTTCATTGGGGTAACCTGTGCAAATGAAGACCATAGTCGGGGACTTAATTACAGCGACTGACTCCATGCTACTCGTGTGATGGCGCCAGAAAAGAACTGTGGCGTTTAGTTGACGTGGGAGTAGTATGTCCTTGTGCGTGGTGATGACCAGCCCGTTGGGAACCCCAAGAGGAAGGTATGATGAGTGTAGCGGCTAGTTTTCCCTCAGTTAAGAAACCAAGGTTTAATGTCGATCTTGAAGAAGAGAGACGGTGACGACTGAAGGTGTTTGTGGAACCTGCACACACACAAACAAATACTTTGTCCCCAACTTGCGATGAGGTTGTCAATCTCACCGGTTTGCTTGAAACAAAGGTTATGAGTGTATCGAGTGGAAAACAGTAGTAATGTGCTAGTAAAGTAAACAGTGCGGGAAAAGTAAACAGGTGATTGCAATATGATTAAAATAGGACCGGGGTCCACAGTTCACTAGTGGTGTCTCTCCATAGATAAATAACATGATGGGTAAACAAATTACAGTTGGGCAATTGATAGAATAAAGATAACGTGATATGTCAAGAAGATCACTATGAGATTCACTCTGGGCATTACAACAAAATACATAGACCGCCATCCAACTGCATCTATGACTAATAATCCACCCTCGGGGATATCATCCGAACACCCCAAAAGTATTAAGTTGCGAACAACAGATAATTGCATTAAGCAAAGTGTGTAATGTAAACAAAGCATATGCCCTTGAGCATATGAATGTTGTTTTCTCCCTAGTAGCAACAGCACATCTACCACCTTAGAGGTTTCTGTCACTCCCCCAGGTGAAATAGAGACATGAACCCACTATCGAGCATAAATACCCCCTCTTGGAGTCACTAGCAACTACTCGGCCAAGATAGCTACTAACAACGGAGAGCATGCAAGATCATAAACAACATAGAGATAACAAAAGATATAATTTAGTACAGCAACTTAATCATAAACACCAATATTCATCGGATCCCAACAAACCAACATCATAGAATTACATAACGGTGATCTCAATCATGTAGGGCAGCTCATGAGATCTAAACATGAAGCACATGGTGGAGAAGACAACCATCTAGCTACTGCTATGGACCCATAGTCCAAGGTAGACTACTCACTCATCGCTCCGGAGGCAAGCATGGCGATGAAGAAGACCTCCGGTGGCGATTCCCCTCTCCGGCAGGGTGCCGGGAAGAGCTTCTGGACCCTCCCAATCTTCGGGTCGACGGCGGCGGCGGATCGCGATGTATTCTGGAAAACTGATCGGGCCCTTAGGTTTTTCTCGTCATGGGGTATATATAGGCGAAGGGGCGATGTCAGAGGAGAGACCACGGCCCCTCACGTGGGCCCGGCGCGGCCAGGGGGGTGGCCGCGCCGCCCCTGTGTGTGGGGGCCACGTGGCCCCCCTCCGTTAGGTCTTCGGATGTTTGGGAGCTTCCCCGTAATATATGACTTCAGGAACTTGTTTCGTCCAATTCCGAGAATATTTCCTGTGTATCACTTCTGAAACACAAAAACAGCAGAAAACAGAAAACTGGCACTGTGGCACTTCGTTAATAGGTTAGTTCCGGAAAATGTATAAAAATGCCACTAAGTGTAACGAAACAATAGGCAAATGGTGTAAAAACAAGCATGGAGCATTAAAAATTATAGATACGTTTGAGACGTATCAAGCATCCCCAAGCTTAACTCCTGCTCGTCCTCGAGTAGGTAAGTGATAACAAAGAATAATTTTTGAGGTGACATGCACCTACACAATCTTGATCATATATGTAAGCATTGGTGAGCTGGGATCAATAGAACTTAAAACATGGGCATGAAAGATATAATCATGACAATAAGAACTTAGCAACCATGTTGTAAACATGCAAATGAACACAAACAAAAGATCATGATAATGAAACAATGAAAGTCAAATGTGTGTTCAAATCATAAGGAAAGACATACAAAAGGTTTTCAGCTTGTCCTTCAAAGAGAGCAAAACATAAATGCATAGGACACCTCAAAGTTTAAGAGGGCGACTAGATACAAATAATTTAAGAACAAGTGAAACCAACAATATGAGTCAATCAATGAACTTTGGGACAATGCATATCACACTAAGAATGACAACTATGCTCTCTTAATGGTGCATAAAGAAAGAAGGTGGTGACTCAACATAAAAGTAAAAGAAAGGCCCTTCGCAGAGGGAAGCAGTGATTGCAAGTTTTATAACCTTCAAAAATTATGGTACTTACCGGCTTTGAGCTCTCATTGCCCCCATCATAAGCATCTTGAATGGTTAAAGTTAATGCGAGAACAATTATGATGCATATGCTTGACAAATCATAAGTTGAAAACCTCGTGTCCCGTGAATACAAGTACCCAAACCATGCTAATTTACTTAGAGTCCCAAGCAAGGCTCTTGTCATTGTAAGTATATGCATATCATTGAGAACCGCCAATGGGGTACCTCCGTGCCCGATGACATGGAACAAGCCCACATCAAAATGACAGGACAAGCAGACAATGAACACCTCGACATCTCTTTTATTTGCTATATTGTTTAGCTTTTTATTGTGAGATGCGTCGTCGAATGTTCACCATGGGTATGCTGCAAATTTCCACCATGAATTATGCATGGCTTAGATTGGCGGCCCGGCGTTTCTCTAACACATATAAAAACTCCATGATCCCTACAAGATTCCCAATTCATTTCACACAGCGGGCATCCATAAACAAAAGATCACGATATCAACTCAAAAAGAAGTGCAATGTTGAAAGCTTGCCCCATGACAGCATGGCTGGGCTAGAATCCAACTTACAACTTGCAAGCATAACAACTCAACATAAAAGACCACAATGTCAAAATTTTAAGAACAGGAAAAAGTAAAGTGTGCCTTCCGGTTCGTGAGAGCTTTACTAACCGAGTTTCGCATAACACTGGTAAGACTTTAATTTGAAGAGAAAATAAAAGCAAGTCAAATTTACTTGGAATAGCAAATTGCTAGTAGGTATGTATGGTGGACACAATGGAAAACTTTGGCTTTTAGGAGTTGGATGCACGAGTAGAGCTCATACTCAGTACAAGGCGAGGGCTAGCAAAAGACTGGGAGCGACCAACTAAGAGAGCAGTAATGGCCATAATCATGCAAAGCGACAAAGCGACATTAAAAGAAGCATACGATGGCATCAAAAGTCAAAAACTAAATGATCATGAAGGCTAATGGCGACTTTGTAAGAGTCTAACATGTGTGAGCATGCGCCAAGTCAACCCAAATAAAGCATCAAGGAGAAAACCAAAATAATGCTTCCATACAATAAAAACAACGCATGATTTTTCAAAGGCTCATTAAGCAATCCCAGTTATTTGAGACAAGTCATGCTACAGCAAAACCACTAAGCATACTATCAAAAAGACATCAAGCATGACATGAAAAAGCCTAAGCCGCAGTCTACACAAGCTCCTTCTTGTACCACTATTTTGCACAAAGCTTTTTCTCTTTTCCAACACCATTTGAAATTTTTATAACAACCTCTTTTGATGAAAACCAATAAATATCAGAGGCAAAAATACACCTTGATGAAAAGATATGACAAGATCTGAATGCATATCAAGGCGAAAACGAAAACCAAAAGCAGTAGCAGAAAAAGTAGAATGCTCGATTTTTAATAAGAGTGAAAACTAGAGCATTCTTTGCAAATGAAAACGAGTACATCTCCTCCAAAGGAAATTTGTTGGGGTCCAACCATTTATTGCAGCAAACAAACAAACTAAACCAACTAAGAAGACTAAAACAACTGACGCTCCAAGAAAAACACATAGTGCATGAAGCAATAAAAATATAGTGTTTTGAAAGGTGACCTGATTTTTGCCGATGAAGAAGGGGTGCCTCGGGGGCATCCCCAAGCTTTGACGCTTGTAATTCTTGGATATTTCTTGGGGTGATGCATGGGCATCCCCAAGCTTGAGCTTTTGTCCATTCTTCAACTCATCTCATCATTCTCCAATCCCTACACTTGAAAACTTCCTTCATACAAAACTAAACACAATTCTATTAGCAACATTAGTGTAAGCATAAAATATATTCAACCTCTTTTAGCTTTAGGTTTCAACCCAAAACCACCACATATAAAGTATATACTACTGTAGCAACTTCCACAAGAGTTCCATGATCAAAAAGAACTCAAAAGAAAGCGATAAAGTGGCAAAAACAAATATTGGCAGAAATCTGTCAAAACTGGACAGCTGATAATGGACGAATTTTTGAGGGATTTTCTGTTGCTCAAATCAAAAAGTGTTCAACTAAGAAAAGTTTGGATATAACCTGGGGCATATGCACAAGAAATCGCAGGTCCAAAAGATAAACAGAGAATTTTCACGAATTTTTACGGTGCAGCACCGAAAACAGTTTCAGGACAGCAATAACCCCAAATCTTTACCTCACTCAAATTAGAGGCTTCTCTTGGCACAAAAACGAAATAAATAAGATAAGGAGTGGTCATTACAGTAGTAATGACTTCCAAGACTCAAATAAAAGAAAAAGTACTGAAAAGTAAACAATGGGTTATCTCCCAAGAGTGCTTTTCTTTAACGCCTTTGAGCTAGGCGCAGAAAATTGCGAATCAAGTATTATCAAGAGATGAAGCATTAAGATCAACAGAAGAGGTCTTGTCAATAAGGCATTGTATTTCATCCACATAAGTTTTTGAAGACCCTTGGTGATCATGCTTTGGTACACTATTCTCATCAAAAAGATTTTCAGGACAAATCCAGGCAAAATTGTTTTCGAAAGCATCATTCAATCCCAAAAGCTTGCAAGGTATAGGTATCTCGGCCTCCCCATCATGTGTATCAATAACCGTTATAGGTGAACCGAGTTTATTAAAACGTTTAAGAACCTTCCTAGCTTCAATAACGACATCCTTAAATTCTAAACGCAAAGTTTCCAAGATAAAAGCTTTCTTTTCGGGGTCCTCAATTTCATAAAGCTTAAGGAACATGTATTGCATAAAAGGATTAAGACTAGCAAACCTAGTTTCCAATATGTCAATTAAATAAATAGAAGCAACTTCAATACTAGGAGCAAGTTCAACCCAAGACTTTTCCTCATCTTCATCATGCATACTAATGTGATTAAAGAACTCCTCAATGTTACTTTTGCCAATAATCGAACCACTCCCTACAGAGAGGTCCTCCAGAACGAACTCAGGGAACAACATGATAAACTAAAGTAAAGAAATAACAACTACCAAGGATTCTAATTTTTTTGGGTTTTTGATATAAAAAGCAATGCAGGTAAAATAAAATAAAGTAAAGCAAAACAAATAACAAAGTAAAGAATGTGTGTGCGAAGAACTCCCCTCGCAGAAGTCTTCTCTCTTCCCCGGCAACGGCGCCAGAAAAGAAGCTGCTACTCGTGTGATGGCGCCAGAAAAGAACTGTGGCGTTTAGTTGACGTGGGAGCAGTATGTCCTTGTGCGTGGTGATGACCAGCCCGTTGGGAACCCCAAGAGGAAGGTATGATGAGTGTAGCGGCTAGTTTTCCCTCAGTTAAGAAACCAAGGTTTAATGTCGATCTTGAAGAAGAGAGACGGTGACGACTGAAGGTGTTTGTGGAACCTGCACACACACAAACAAATACTTTGTCCCCAACTTGCGATGAGGTTGTCAATCTCACCAGTTTGCTTGAAACAAAGGTTATGAGTGTATCGAGTGGAAAACAGTAGTAATGTGCTAGTAAAGTAAACAGTGCGGGAAAAGTAAACAGGTGATTGCAATATGATTAAAATAGGACCGGGGTCCACAATTCACTAGTGGTGCCTCTTCATAGATAAATAACATGCTGGGTAAACAAATTATAGTTGGGCAATTGATAGAATAAAGATAACGTGATATGTCAACAGATCACTATGAGATTCACTCTGGGCATTACAACAAAATACATAGACCGCCATCCAACTGCATCTATGACTAATAATCCACCCTCGGGGATATCATCCGAACACCCCAAAAGTATTAAGTTGCGAACAACAGATAATTGCATTAAGCAAAGTGTGTAATGTAAACAAAGCATATGCCCTTGAGCATATGAATGTTGTTTTCTCCCTAGTAGCAACAGCACATCTACCACCTTAGAGGTTTCTGTCACTCCCCCAGGTGAAATAGAGACATGAACCCACTATCGAGCATAAATACCCCCTCTTGGAGTCACTAGCAACTACTCGGCCAAGATAGCTACTAACAATGGAGAGCATGCAAGATCATAAACAACATAGAGATAACAAAAGATATAATTTAGTACAGCAACTTAATCATAAACACCAATATTCATCGGATCCCAACAAACCAACATCATAGAATTACATAACGGTGATCTCAATCATGTAGGGCAGCTCATGAGATCTAAACATGAAGCACATGGTGGAGAAGACAACCATCTAGCTACTGCTATGGACCCATAGTCCAAGGTAGACTACTCACTCATCGCTCCGGAGGCAAGCATGGCGATGAAGAAGACCTCCGGTGGCGATTCCCCTCTCCGGCAGGGTGCCGGGAAGAGCTTCTGGACCCTCCCGATCTTCGGGTCGACGGTGGCGGCGGATCGCGATGTATTCTGGAAAACTGATCGGGCCCTTAGGTTTTTCTCGTCAGGGGGTATATATAGGCGAATGGGCGATGTCAGAGGAGAGACCACGGCCCCTCACGTGGGCCCGGCGCGGCCAGGGGGTGGCCGCGCCGCCCCTGTGTGTGGGGGCCACGTGGCCCCCCTCCGTCAGGTCTTCGGATGTTTGGGAGCTTCCCCGTAATATATGACTTCAGGAACTTGTTTCGTCCAATTCCGAGAATATTTCCTGTGTATCACTTCTGAAACACAAAAATAGCAGAAAACAGAAAACTGGCACTGTGGCACTTCGTTAATAGGTTAGTTCCGGAAAATGTATAAAAATGCCAATAAGTGTAACGAAACAATAGGCAAATGGTGTAAAAACAAGCATGGAGCATTAAAAATTATAGATACGTTTGAGACGTATCACTCCACAATCATAGATGGCATCTGCGCCTCAAACGTAGCGTTCAATGTCTTTGTGAGTGGGTTCAGAAGCCGTATCTTGTGCGGCTGGTTCCTCTGGGCAAGCACGATGACACCACGGTAAAAGCCGACGAAGTAGTATCTAAAAGGGAGTTGATGAAGATAACATTCAACACTAAGATGTTTATGATTGAAAATAAAAATAGATTAACTCTATAGATATGGAGGAATTTAAACCTTGCATGAACTTCTGTTAGATCGATGGTGACGTAGCGGGATGTGCGGAGGTTGAGGAAGGAGAACTCAGCGGCGCGTGGAAGGACGTGTTCTACCATGATCCATTCGTGCAGGTGCACGTCGGGCTCAGGTAGATCTGAGCGCCAATTTGTACAAACATGCCTCAAAGCAGCGTAGGTGTCCACATACTCCTCGGTCGCCAGTAAGCAGTCGCCGATCTTGTGAAGTGGTCCGTCACCCTTAAGAGAGGCCCAGTTCACGGAGGCGCCGCGCTTGGATGCGCCGCCCTCGGATGCGACGGGCTCGGCGGCGATGGGCTCGGATGCGACGGGCTCGGAGGCGATGGGCTCGGGGGCGACGGCCGCTGGCGCATTCTTCTTCTCCATCGCCGGCAGGGGAGCGCGCGTAGGGCGGTTGGGGTTTTTTTTGAGAAGGTGATGGGACGTGCGAGGCGTGGTTGCGTGCGTGAGTTATGATGAGACTGTGTGCAGAGGGAGGGAGAGGGGCTCTGTACTGGCAAAGTGACGGTTCGTCTCAGCAGTTGACGTTTTGGTCTCAACACGCGCACCGCACGGCTAACCGCTATTCACCGCGACACGCGTCCGTGGGACTGCATGTCAGCACCGTTACGTGTACTCAGTTCTACCCTCAAATCTTACACTGGAAAAATATATGTACTCGGTTTTCCCCTCGAGTACTAATACTGCCTAGTGCAATATACTCAGTTTTACCCTCAAGTGGCTGGTCAACAGAGAGTCAACAGATGGGATTAAGCCATCTAATTGAGTCATTTCATGCGCAAAAAAATTCAAAAAAATAAAATCATAGTGCCTCCTACTCATGGAGTCTTGTGACGCGACCTGCCACGTAGGAAATCATAACAATCATATATAAATCAAGTTTTCACACAAATGGCCACTTCTAAAATCACTAGTAGCTATGAAGGTTCATGGCTTTCCACTCAAACCCCTTCTCAAAACATCTATACCCAAAACATAGTTTGTCTGAATGAGGCCATAATTTTTACACTCATGTATATTTGAATTGCTAATACTTTGAGGTAGGCCAACCTGGGTTTCATTGTACAAAACATGTGTTTTTCTTTTTCTAAATCTCTTATTTGAATTCCTTAGCCTGTTTACTATTTACTTGCCCTTGTATCCTTGAAACTACTCAGTTTTACCCTCTCCCTTCTCACAGAAGCCCAAACTTGGCCTGATTGGTCGAGCTGTTGTCACACGGATCGTGCCCACCTACCGCGATCCTATGATCCAACGGGCAGGATCGTGCCACCCTCTCTCTATCTGTCGGTGGCAAACTACTACCCCTCTATGTATGCTAAATGACGAGTTTGCCACCGGATTCAACAAGTTGGGTAATCACGAATTTCTTGTAGGCATTACTTTTCACGGTAAAATAATAAACTATCACGAATTTCCATTTCTTGTAGGCTTTACTTTTCACGGTAAAATGATGAACTATCACGAATTTCCATTTCTTTTAGGCATTACTTTTCACGGTAAAATTATAAACTATCACGAATTTCCATTTCTTGTAGGCATTACTTTTCACGTTGAAATGATAAACTATCACGAATTTCCATTTCTTGTAGGCTTTACTTTTCACGGTAAAATGATGAACTATCACGAATTTCCATTTCTTTTACGCTTTACTTTTCACGGTAAAATGATAAACTATCACGAATTTCCATTTCTTGTAGGCATTACTTTTCACGCTGAAATGATAAACTATCATGAATTTCCATTTCTTGTAGGCTTTACTTTTCACGGTAAAATGATGAACTTTCACGAATTTCCATTTCTTTTAGGCATTACTTTTTTGTTGAGATATAAACCACCCCCACAACGGTCATCTCCTCCTTAATTTATTGTGTAAACCCCACAACGGTCATCTCTTCCTTAATTTATGGTGTAAACCCCCACAACGGTCATCTCTCCCTTATAAACCCCCACAACGGCCATCCCTCATGTCAATAGGTTCTGCCTCTCTCTTCTTCGTTTCTGCCTCTCTCTTCTTCGTTCACATACACTTGATCCATTGCCATGGCTTCCATGTCTCGGACGCCGACCGGAAGGGGAAGGGGAAGGGGAAGGGGAAGGGGAAGGGGAAGGGGCGGCCGGGGTGGTGGATCATCATCATTGCCACCACCACCGTCAACACTGCCATTGATCATAGAGGAGTTCTTCATCACCATCTATGAAGACCCTTTGGCCAAGAAGGTACGTACGCGTTCCCACATATATGATGCATGTGATTAATTATGTGCATGTTCTAAAAAATCTTTAATTTCAAACGATCGGCGCTCGATCTCTTTGCAGGCACTCCCACAAAAGTTTGCGGACTATCTTGACGGCCAGGAGCCCGCAAAGGTGTATCTGCGAGCAGCTGACTGTGGTCCTCGTCTCTGGACCGTGGAGGTCATATTTGACGGACAAGGCCGGATGTACCTCGACATGGGCTGGGAGAATTTCGCCATCGCGCACGGTGCGGATTTTGGCTGCTTCCTACACTTCAAATATGAAGGCGATTATGTGCTCACAGTGAAGGTGTTCGACGGAACAACGTGCAGAAAGTACTACTACACGGACGACGAAGATACTGACGATGAAAGCGACGACGATGTGAAGCCATGCATCTAAGGGGATTATGACCAAGAATATATATGTAGCTTCATATGCATCGATTTCCACTATGATTCGAGCACCACAGCCTCCAAACGATGCCGATGTCGATATCGGCATGGTCAGAACGGGTATGCATGCTCGCCGCCACTGCTAGGTCACCGTCGGGATGCACCCTCAATCCCGTCCCCTCATTCGATCACTGACACACCAGAGATACCGCCGAGGCCAATGACGAACGTACATGCTGATGCCAATGCCGAACATGCACGCCGCTGTGGGCACGGCCACGCCGCCCCGCTATGCTGGACGCCACAGACCACCGCGAGGTCTTTCCCTTCGCCACCACACTCCCCTAGCACATATCTATACACGCCAGAAAGGAGAGACACTAGTTTTCTCTACATAGCTCGCGTTCGTGTCCGACACCATCAGTCAAAGTGTTGAGGTCGTCGTCGATGTCCTCGACCATTTCTTCTTTTCTTTGCATGGTTAAACGCGTCTAGTTCATATCTATCTAATGCGTCTGGTCTCGCCTCATGCAGTTCTTTGTGGACGTCGATCTCATCTCAGTACCCCGCAGGCCACCTCCTCCGTGCCATCGCTGTAGAGCTCCGTTTAAAATCTAATCCTACCCGTGTATTGCCCCTTGTATCAGCGTCATGGCCCCACTTGTCATTCGATATACCGAAGCCCCACTCGTCCGCATTTTGGTCAGGGATACGGCGATGCTTACGGTCAAACAAAGATGGATGCTCTGATGTGTCTTTGCGGGCTCTACGTGGCCCCACTAGTCAGCAGTTAACGGTCAAAGGTGTTCAACCGTCGGGCAACCGGCTGTTCCAGCACTGGTGACGGTTTCAGACAAGGGCTTGGACAAAACTGAGGAAAAGTTAAGCGGCTGGGGAAAACTGAGTACAACTAACGAACCAGGGGCACGAAAATAGAAATCCCTAAAAAGAGAGAGAAGAAGCAAAAAGGGATCAGAGGGAACGCAAGATCCTGTCAAAACAAACAGGCTTCCCTCGTCTTCGACTCGGGGGCTTGCAACAAACACAGAAGGAAAATCCATTCAAAAAGTGAGCAAAATCAGTAAATGATACGAAAAGAAGTGCATGGAGCAAATTTAAATATTCTCTTGAGCCTATACCCAAAAATTTCGGCTATAGCCTCGGGGGCTACTCCCATCGGGAGCGCTGTCGCGCACCCGATAGAAATAAGTCGACAAAAGGGAATAGCAAAGGAACTTTGGCTACATCGTCAGCAAAACATTGATTACTCCCATCGGGAGGTATTCACAAAAAGTTAAGGGTAACTCAAAAAAATGTGTATATTGATTAAGTCAAACAAGGCTGCGAAATATAATTCTCAAGTTGCATCATCGTGACAAAACTTGAATGTCGTGGTTGAAATATATCACGAAGATAAGACCCTAGGATCCGTCCTGTGTGGCCCGGTGATGTCTACGCACTTCTATTCTTGTAGACACTTGTTGGGCCTCCAAGTGCAGAGGTTTGTAGAACAGCAGCAAGTTTCCCTTAAGTGGATCACCCAAGGTTTATCGAACTCAGGGAGGAAGAGGTCAAAGCTATCCCTCTCAAACAACCCTGCAATTACGATACAGAAAGTCTCTTGTGTCCCCAACACACCCAATACACTTGTCAGATGTATAGGTGCACTAGTTCGGCGGTGGTGGCGGAGCTGTGGAACTGCTTCTGGAAAATTGCCGACTCCCCTAGGGTTTTCCGTCCCGAGGCTTCTTATAGGCGAAAGGGCGATGTCAGGGGCTGGACCAGGCGCCCACACACGGGCCCCGCGCGGCCAAGGGGGTGGCCGCGTCAGGCATGTGTCTGGGGCCCTGGTGGCCCCCCTCTGACACCTCTTCGGATGTCTGGAAGCTTCCGGGTAAAATATGACTTCAGGAACTTGTTTCATCCAATTCCGAGAATATTTCCTGTGTATCACTTCTAAAACACAAAAACAGCAGAAAACAGGAAACTGGCACTGTGGCACTTCGTTAATAGGTTAGTTCCGGAAAATGTATAAAAGTGCCACCAAGTGTAACGAAACATCGGGTAAATGGTGTAAAAACAAGCATGGAGCATCAAAAATTATAGATACGTTTGAGACGTATCAAGCATCCCCAAGCTTAACTCCTGCTCGTCCTCGAGTAGGTAAGTGATAACAAAGAATAATTTTTGAGGTGACATGCACCTACACAATCTTGATCATATATGTAAGCATTGGTGAGCTGGGATCAATAGAACTTAAAACATGGGCATGATAGACATAATCATGACAATAAGAACTTAGCAACCATGTTGTAAACATGCAAATGAACACAAACAAAAGATCATGATAATGAAACAATGAAAGTCAAACGTGTGTTCAAATCATAAGGAAAAACATACAAATGGTTTTCAGCTTGTCCTTCAAAGAGAGCAAAACATAAATGCATAGGACACCTCAAAGTTTAAGAGGGCGACTAGATACAAATAATTTAAGAACAAGTGAAACCAACAATATGAGTCAATCAATGAACTTTGGGACAATGCATATCACACTAAGAATGACAACTATGCTCTCTTAATGGTGCATAAAGATAGAAGGTGGTGACTCAACATAAAAGTAAAAGAAAGGCCCTTCGCAGAGGGAAGCAGTGATTTAAACATGTGCTAGAACTTTTCATTTGTAAAACAGAGAGATAAAAATTGGTTTTGAGAGGTGGTTGTCTTTGTCAACGACTGGCAATGGGGTTCTTACTATCTTCCATACAAAAATGAAGCAAGTTTCTTAGACAGAGATTGGCACTTTTGTGCTCTTTTATAAAACTTGGCACTCCTCCCCACCTTTCCTTTCACATACCATGGCTAACCGATTCCATCGGGTGCCCACCAACATTCACATTCATTGGAGGAGTGCCTTTTTTTCTTTCTTTTTTCCTTTTTTTCTTTTTTGGAATAAACAATATGGAAGATAGCAAATCCGACCACTACGTCCCCATGAGCTGAAAACAGTGTCACAAAACGAGAAGTATTTTGAAGGTTTTTGAAAGGTAGCACGCGAAAATTTTACTTTGGAATGGCTTACAAATACCATGCATAGGAATTTATAGTGGACACAATGGAAAACTTTGGCTTTTAGGAGTTGGATGCACGAGTAGAGCTCATACTCAGTACAAGGTGAGGGCTAGCAAAAGACTGGGAGCGACCAACTAAGAGAGCAATAATGGCCATAATCATGCAAAGCGACAAAGCGACATTAAAAGAAGCATACGATGGCATCAAAAGTCAAAAACTAAATGATCATGAAGGCTATTGGCGACTTTGTGAGAGTCTAACATGTGTGAGCATGCGCCAAGTCAACCCAAATAAAGCATCAAGGAGAAAACCAAAATAATGCTTCCATACAATAAAAACAACGCATGATTTTTTCAAAGGCTCATTAAGCAATCTCAGTTATTTGAGACAAGTCATGCTACAGCAAAACCACTAAGAATACTATCAAAAAGACATCAAGCATGACATGAAAAAGCCTAAGCCGCAATCTACACAAGCTCCTTCTTGTACCACTTTTTGCATAAAGCTTTTTCTCTTTTCCAACGCCATTCAAACTTTTTATAAACACCTCTTTTGATGAAAACCAATAAAGATCAGAGGCAAAAATACACCTTGATGAAAAGATATAACAAGATCTGAACGCAAATCAAAGCGAAAATGAAAACCAAAAGCAGTAGCAGAAAAAGAAGAACACTCGATGAACGATAAGAGTGAAAACAGAGTGTTCTTGGCAAATGAAAAGCGAGTTCATCTCCTCCAAAAGAAACATGATGTGATCTAACCATTTATTGCAGCAAACAAAACTAAACTAACTAAGAAAACTAAAACAACTGACGCTCCAAGAAAAACACATAGTGCATGAAGCAATAAAAATATAGTGTTTTGAAAGGTGACCTGATTTTTGCCGATGAAGAAGGGGTGCCTCAGGGGCATCCCCAAGCTTTGACGCTTGTACTTCTTGGATATTTCTTGGGGTGATGCATGGGAATCCCCAAGCTTGAGCTTTTGTCCATTCTTCAACTCATCTCATCATTCTCCAATCCCTACACTTGAAAACTTCCTTCATACAAAACTAAACACAATTCTATTAGCAACATTAGTGTAAGCATAACATATATTCAACCTCTTTTTGCTTCAGGTTTCAACTCAAAATCACCACATATATAGCATATACTACTGTATCAACTTCCCCAAAAGTTCCATAATCAAAAGAACTCAAAAGAAAGCGATAAAGCGGCAAACACAAATATTGGCAGAAATCTGTCAAAATTGAACAGCTGACAAAGGTCGAATTTTTGACGGATTTTCTGTTGCTCAAATAAAAAAGTGTTCAACTAACAAAAGTTTGGATGTAACCTGGGGCATATGCACAAGAAATCGCAGGTCCAAAAGATAAACAGATATTTTTTACGAATTTTTACGGTGCAGCACCGAAAACAGTTTCAGGACAGCAACATCCCCAAATCTTTACCTCACTCGAATTAGAGGCTTCTCTTGGCACAAAAACGAAATAAAAAGGATAAGGAGAGGTTATTACAGTAGTAATAACTTCCAAGACTCAAATAAAAGAAAAAGTACTGAAAATAAACAATGGGTTATCTCCCAAGAGTGCTTTTCTTTAACGCCTTTGAGCTAGGCGCAGTAATTTGCAAAGATGCTCATGTAGGCGCCGTATAAGAGCTTGAGGCAAAGGCGCTATATAAAAACTTAAAGCAAAAGAGAGCATCAAAAAGCAAGTATGAAAGACATTTATATCTGAACCACTTCCTATGAAAAATAGTCTTGTAAAGAGACAAGTCATAAAAGCGCAAAGCAAAAAGCATAGGAAGACAAAACAAGTACAACTTCAAGAATTGCAACATAAAGAGGGGAAACTCAATATTGTTGAGATCCATCAAACCATGTTTCCCTCTCTCATAATAACTTTCAGTAGCATCATGAATAGAATTAACAATATAACTATCACATAAAGCTTCCCTATCATGAGCCACATGCATAAAAGGATTAATACTCCCCACATGAACAATAGTAGTAGGAGCAGATTCAACAGAATAATTATTCTCATCACCATAACCATCAAAGACAGGAGGCATATTGTAATCATAACTAATTTTCTCCTCAAAATTAGGTGAACTGAAAATATTATACCCATCATCACAAGCTAGAGAACTACTATGTCGCAAAGCATACTCATCAAACATATCATCATAAGAAGGAACATGGATAGCACTAATGGTACAACAATTATTAACCTTAGAATTGGTACCAAAAAGATTTTCAATATCAAAAGTAGAGTGCTTTTCCCAATCATGATCACTAACATAGGTAATAGGCATAGGAACATCATCCCAATCAGAATTATCATAATCTATAGCAGGATCATCACGCTTAGGGGAAGATACCGTGTCCTCTCGCCTTTTACTCCTCTTCTTCTTCTTCTTCTTCTTACTCTTCTTACTCTCTCCTTTAGGAGGGAGAGACTTGAAGGGCATCTTCTCCACATATTCTTTAGGAGGGAAAGGCATCTTCTCTACATAATCTGGCTTGCTGACAGAAACAACAGAAGAAACTTTGGAGGATTCCTCCTCTCTATTAATAAGATCGAAACATCTATTAGTCCTATCATAGCTTGGCAAATCATCATGTTTAATAAGATCTTGTAAGTAAGTATTTGCGAGGCAATCTTTAGCACAATAAAGATGACAACCAAGAAGGGTGCTATTAATATCAACATCATTCATGTCAACCAAAGAAAGCTTTCTAGATATCTCTTCACAATTCAAAAACAAGGTAAGCTCATCATGCTGATTGAGAGTAATCTTATCATCACAATACAAATTTGCGGTACTCGTTCGATTAATTGGGCATTGAAAATTAAAGTGACCTTTTTCACCACAAAATTCACAAAGAAAAGGATAAAGCTCACAAACCCATTCACCAAGCACATCTAGATCCTTGAGCCACATGCTGGTTTCTTCATTTGCGTGGGTGATGCAATAATCTTCCTTGTTGTAACTCTGTTCACAAGGTCTATGTACTCCGCAAAAATTAACATGCTTATAAGAAATAGTACTTTTAGAAGTTTGAGCATGTTTATTGCAATCATCAACAACAATATCACTTTCTATGCAAGTGTCCTTAAAAGGTTCATGATACACGTCCCCATTTCTTTTAGGAACATTCATATGGGAAGCAAAGGCTTTAAAGCAATCAACCATAATTTGAGGATCAAGACCATATTTAACACTAAGCTCTTGAAAATTAGCAGTTTCAGCGAAAGACTTAATGCAATCAAACTCGTAATTCATACCTGATCCTTTACCTTTGTCGCTATCCCAACCTTCGATATTGTTTTGAATTGTCTCAAGCAGACCCCACTTGGTGTCAACATCCTTGCTTGTGAAAGACCCGTCAAAGCATGCATCTAGATAGTCCTTGTAATGTCCTGAAAGCCTTGCATAAAAATTATTAATAATAATATTACGGGGAAGATCATGAAGAGGACATTTATGCATTAGTAACTTCAATCTTCCCCACGCTTGGGCAATGCTTTCTCCCTCATGAGGCCAAAAATTATATATCTTATTACGATCTTTATGAATCTCACTTGGAGGATAGAATTTAGAATAAAAGAGAGGTACAATTTCCTCCCAGCCAATAGATGGACCATCTTCAAGCAGCCGATACCATTCCTCAGCTCTGCCTTTTAGTGACAAAGAGAATAGCTTCTTCTTAACTTGGTTCGACGAAATACCTGCACACTTGAACAACTCGCATAATTCTTGTATAAAGAGTAAATGATCACCCGGAGGGACTGTTCCATCTCCTGAATAGCGGTTATTCATAACACGTTCAACAATCTTCATAGGTATTTCAAAAGGATGAGGAGCACAAGCATCATTAGAAACATCACATATGGGAGATAAAATATCATCAGAGCAAACTTTCTCCACTAAAGTTGGGGAACTAAAAATATCATACTCAACAAAACCAGCTTCCCCAAGCTTAGACTTTTCTATAGCATTAGCATTAACAGTATTCAAAGCATTCGTACTAATAACATTGCTATGCGAAATAAGCTCCAAAGGGGTTTCAATTTTCTCTTCAAATCTAAAATCAGGAAAAAGACTAAAGAACTCTTTATTTTCCATTAAGCCTAACTAGTGAAAATAAAAACAAGAAACAAAAAGATATAATTGCAGAATCTAAAGGAAATAACTCCGAGCACTCACAGAGGAGGATGCGAGTACCTTTTGCCTTACCTCCCCGGCAACGGCGCCAGAAAAGAGCTTGATGTCTACGCACTTCTATTCTTGTAGACACTTGTTGGGCCTCCAAGTGCAGAGGTTTGTAGAACAGCAGCAAGTTTCCCTTAAGTGGATCACCCAAGGTTTATCGAACTCAGGGAGGAAGAGGTCAAAGCTATCCCTCTCAAACAACCCTGCAATTACGATACAGAAAGTCTCTTGTGTCCCCAACACACCCAATACACTTGTCAGATGTATAGGTGCACTAGTTCGGCGGTGGCGGCGGAGCTGCGGAACTGCTTCTGGAAAATTGCCGACTCCCCTAGGGTTTTCCGTCCCGAGGCTTCTTATAGGCGAAAGGGCGATGTCAGGGGCTGGACCAGGTGCCCACACACGGGCCCTGCGCGGCCAAGGGGGTGGCCGCGCCAGGCATGTGTCTGGGGCCCTGGTGGCCCCCCTCTGACACCTCTTCGGATGTCTGGAAGCTTCCGGGTAAAATATGACTTCAGGAACTTGTTTCATCCAATTCCGAGAATATTTCCTGTGTATCACTTCTGAAACACAAAAACAGCAGAAAACAGGAAACTGGCACTGTGGCACTTCGTTAATAGGTTAGTTCCGGAAAATGTATAAAAGTGCCACCAAGTGTAACGAAACATCGGGTAAATGGTGTAAAAACAAGCATGGAGCATCAAAAATTATAGATACGTTTGAGACGTATCACCCGGTATATGAACATGGATGCGCTCTGCTGGTATGTATCCATGTCTACGACGTGAAGAAAAATCCTGGTGGATGCACTGGGTACCCCGAGAATTACTGGGATTCATTCTTTGTAAGTCCTAGATGCGGCAAAAAAATGGGTTTGACCGGTTTCCCAAATTCAAATCCAAGGGGGTTGAATTTGAAGTAGGTGGCAAGTGTCTGTTCCAGCAGTTAACTGACCTCTTGATCCGTCAGAGTTGTCAGGCTTGTTCATCAAAACCCCTTGCAAAAGTATTATAATGAGAATAAGTCGATAAGACCGAGTCGAAGATTTAAAGATATGAAGAAGTCAAAGAATTGATCAAGTCGAAGAATTGAAGATCTGAGATTCAACCCGAATCTGCAATTCTTTTAGAATCTCGGGGGCTACTGACAAGGTTATAGATAATAGTGAAGGGAATATGCCCGAGAGACAATAATAAAGTGGTTATTGTCATATTCCATGTTTATGATAAATGTTTATTTCTCATGCTAGAATTGTATTAAACGGAAACATTAATACTTGTGTGATTAATAAACTAAAAAAGGTTCCTAGTAAAGCCTCTCTTTCATACTAGCTCGTTGATTAACTGATGATCAAGGTTTCCTGATCATGAACATTGGATGTTGTTAATAACGGGGTCATATCATTAGAAGAATGATGTGATGAACACTCACACCCATAGTAAGAATAGCAATACGATCAAGTCATCAAGTTCATTGCTATATCAAACTCATACGAAATAGTTCTAATCCTCAGACCGAGAGATCATGTTAATCACTGATACCGGAAGAGCGCTTTGATGATATCAAACGTCACACCATTACAGGGTGATTATAAAGGTTGATTTGGGTATTCTGAAAGTATTAGTTAAGGCTTTTGGATCAAGAGTGGAATTTGTCCGACCCGATGACGAGAAGATATTCTCTCAGCCCTTCTCGGTGATATTGCATTGGAATCGCTTGCAAGCATGTGACTAGGTCACGGGAATGCATTATCACGGAACGAGTAAAGAGACTTGTCGGGAACAAGATCGAACTAGGTATGGTTGATACCAAATGATCGGATCTCGGACAAGTAATAATATCGCGAGACAAAAGGAATTAACTATGTTCGTTAAAGGTTCACACGATCACTAGATTCATCGTTGAGTAAGTGGGAGTCGTCATGGATTTCCAGATCCCGCTGATGATTATTGATCGGAGAGGAGTATCGATCATGTCCACGTTATTCATGAACCGTAGGGTGACACACTTAAGGTTCGCTGACGCGTTTTGAGTGGATTTGGAACTCCGGCTGAATCATTGGACAGCACAGGGGTTGTTTCAAAAAAGCACTAAAACTATTTTGGTATATCAAAATGACTCAAGGGGGTAAATGTTAATGTTTGTTAATTTATTGAATTAACAAATATTAAAGAAATAAAAATGTTTTATTAATTCAATAAGTGTGGATTTTAATTAACATGAATGTCATGCAAAATTAAAATGGGGGTTACTCATTTGATGAGGAGGGTTACCTTTCCATGAAGGAGGGGGTTACCACCACCATGAAGAGGAGAAAAGGGGAGGGGCTGGCCACACCCCTCATGGGTGGCTGCCCCTCTCTCCTATATATATGTTGGACATACTCCTCTTCTCCCTACACTTAGTTGCTTCCATCCCCTACCTTGTTGCTCCACACCATGGTTGTTGCTTAAGCGAAGCGCTGCCGAAATTGTTAGCCACCAACACTTGGAAAAGTGGAGGAGGAGGAGTTCCGGTGGATCCCTACTTCCGCTGCCCCGCTGGACCGAGGGCATGGAGGTCATCACCGAATTGTACGTGTGACCGAGTACGGAGGTGCCGCCGGTTGTGGCGTCGTGTACATGATCTCGTGATCGTCAAGTGAACCACTACGTCGACTACGTCAAGTGAACGACTACGTCGACTACGTGCATCTTTCTCGACTCTCCATCGGCAACGTTTGTGCGGGAACGTAATCCCCGCTACTGGTCTTCGAGGGTTAGTCTCCATTGCTACCATCTCGTAGATGTTCTTGGCTAGTTTTGTGTTCATGCGTAGGAAAAATTTTGTTTTCTATGCTACGAACCCATCAGTGGTATCAGAGTCATCTCTATGCATAGTTGGTATGCACGATTAGAACACATAGAGATGTGGGCATTGATGATCATGTTATTGCTATTTTTTGTATTTTGGATCATAGTGGCATAGTGGGATTGAAGCTGCCCGAGACTAACCTTACGTGACCGCGTTCACGAGACTTGTCCCACACTTGACATGCTTTGGCATATGTGCCTTTGGGGTGCACGTTTCTCCCACTATAGTTATGATCTATTTTACAAAGAGTTGTTAATAATATTTTATCACCGTTGTGGTTACATGTTCGTAGGTAAGAACGGTTCTTCCTAGAAAGCCCCAAACCACGTAAAATATGCAAGACAAATTAGAAATATCTAACTTGTTTTTGCAGGGCATGTGATGTGATATGGTTAAATTTTTATGTTACAAATTGTATGCGATGATCCTTTTTGTAAGTTATAAACAACCGGCAGGAGCCATATGGTTGTCTTTTCATTTTATGGCCTGCGTGCCGAATATATATATCCAAGTGATATATTGTAATGGAGGAAGACAACCAAGGTGGCACACCATGGACCTTGGTGCTACGCCGGTGAAATGATGGAGATCATACCATGATGCACAAGATGGAGATCGAATGCGTGAAGGACCATATCATATCACATTATATATGCATGTGATGTTTATCCTTTTATGCATCTTATTTTGCTTAGATTTGATCTCGCGGTAGCATTATAAGATGATCCCTCTCACATAAATATCAAGATAAAATGTGTTCTTCCATAGCATGCACCATCAAGAAAGTTCGTCATTTTGAGACACCACGTGATGATCGGGTGTGACAGACTCTACGTTCACATACGATGGGTGTAAGACAGTTTTACACACGCGAGTGCTATGGTTCTACTTGGCGAGCCTAGCATGTACAGACATGGCCTCGGAACACGAACCGAAAGGTTAAGCATGAGTCATATGGTTGATATGATGAACATGGTGATGTTCGCCTTTGAAACTATGCTGTTGCACGTGATGATCGGTTGCGGTATAGTGAATTTGGTTCATGTAATCAATTAAGAAAACTAAGAGGGATGTTGTTTTTAAGTGGGAGTTCACTTAGTAATTTTGAATTATAGAACTCAATTTATCATGAACTAAATCATAGTGAATTTGCATAGTTTGTTGTAGTCATTAGCATCTGTTTACTACCTTGCGATTAGCTATAATTGAGATGATAGAACTATTGAATTCTGGATGCTAACTTTACGAACTGGTATCGTATTGTTTGAATGTCAATCTAAAGTTTAAAGTCCTATTACAAACTTTTAGCAAACCTTATTTACTCGATGAATTTTAATAAGTAGTATTAAATCAAGAGTAACAATTCCAGTGTTAGTATCTAAGTATCACACTTGCCTCCATGATCCTTGATATTCAAAAGTTGTTTTTAGTATCAAGGTTATTTAGGAGTTGAAAGAATTGTTTCATAAACTACCATATGTGGAAGATATTTTGATATCTGAAACAATGTTTGGTTGCAATGTGATAGAGTATAATTTAGTAAGACACATGTTCTCGTATTGTATGAGAATTTGTAAAGATTGGAGACGCTAGGCGTCCAGATCTCCTAAAAAGGTTTTGGGAACTAACATTATACTCACAATTTGTCCTCATGAGCTATAGTAGCTTGATCATGAAAGTTTTCATGATAGGATGAATACAAGATGTCGGTAACATGTTTACTACATTAATAGATTACTAAAGAATGGAATTTGGAAGAACGCCAAATATGTGATTATGGTGATCCACTTCAAAGTGTGAGTCCAAGGGTATTAGTGTTTGACTAATCCTGCCTTAAACTATGTGCCATGTGTATGGCGCCACTATTAATGTTGATAGATTCTTCTAGAAAGGAAAAGAATTGCTAAAAGAGAATCCAAAATTTATTCTGGCGAAAAAGAAAAGACTAGAAATGTCCAGCTCAGGTATATAGAAGATATACATGTTATGGGTGTATTCGTTGCTTATTAAAACAATGTGGTTCTTGGGTATTTGATACTAAATTAGTTGGTATGAACTGTCATACAGAACAACGCAATACAAGAACTGCAATGGCCTAATTAACTAGCAAATGAATATGGGATGATTTTCATCGAAAACAAATAAAGTGTTATTATGTTTTGTTGGAATTAAACCTAGCCTTCAAGATTTGTTTGAATAATTGTTATTTTGTTCTGGTATTATGAGAACAATGGTTGTTCAAATTATTACCGTATTCATAAAAGATGGATGAACGCTTAACTTGTTGGAGAAATCACATCCATAACATTGATGCTAAAAATGTCTCAGGACAAATGATTAGAAGATCACTTATGAGTGATACCACCGTTTAAATCATATTGGAAAGTAAACATGAAGAAACTCCATGTTGATGGAATTTTGGAGTCTTTTGATTTTGGATCAATTGACACTTGTGAAAATTTCCTAGAGATGATTAAAACTCCGTTTGTAGGCCAAAGAAGAACGGACGACTAAGTTATTGGATATTATACATGTTGATGTATATAGTCCATTATGTGTAGCTGTGTGTGGTGAATTCTTGAACTTCATTTACTTCAATCGATGATTTGAGTAGATGTATGTGTATATTTACTTGATAAGGAAGAAGCATGAAATATTTGAATATTGTTCAAAGTATTTCTAGATGAAGTTGAAAATCATTGTAACAAGAGAATAAAGAATTTATAATTTGATCATAAAGGAAGATATTTGAGTTACACGTTTAGCAAACACCTAAAAGTTGAGGAATCGTTCCATAGACTTGTATTTCCCGAAACACCATAGGAGTATGGAGTGTTCGAGAAATAAAATCAAACTTTGTTTGACATCGTTGGATCAAAGGTGTCATCTATAAAACTGCCATTATATTTTAAGGATAAATCTTTAGAGACTACCGCTTTTACACTGAAAAGAGCACCATCATGATCCATTGAAATGACACCATATGAGTTATGGCATGGGATAAAACCCAAGTTGTCTTTTCTGAAATTTTGGTATGCTAGGCATATGTAAAATGTTTACAACCAAAGTCAGATAAATGTGTCTTTGTAGGTTATCCCAACGTAACTGTTGGGTATTCCTCCAGAACACCTAAGACAAAAGTGTTTGTCGCTGAAAACGTCAAGTTTCTTAAGAAGGAATTTTTCACGAAAAGTTAAGTGGGAGGACAATAGAACTTTGATTGGGTTATTGAACCTAAGCTATATGTGCTGAGTAGCGCAGCGCCGGGAAGTGTCCCAGAGGCGGCCAAAATGCGCATGGTTGTCGTACCTCAAAGGTTCTGGTCACATAGATCTAAGTTCCTATTGAACCGCGTGAGTCGGATAATAATCAAATAGTTAGATTTGAGAACAGATCATTATTGTTTGACAATGATGAACCGACTACATGCAAAGAAGCGATGATGGGCCCTGACTCCGTCAAATGGCTAGAAGCCATAAAATCCGTGATAGTTCTATACACGAGAAACCAAGTTTCTGAACTTGGAAGACCCTCAAAAGGCATGAAGCCTAATGAATGTGTTAGGATCTATAAAGATAGATATGGATGTTTAATATCTATAAAATAGTCGACATATCGTTAAACTGTTTACGATTATGTTCAATGAGTTGACTATGACAAGATTTGATCTTTCATAGCGATATTCTGTCTGGACGGATTACTGTAGCAACCACTACATATGCTAAGTTTGGTATATGTTAGTTGAACAAACAAGACAACATTCTTCTAATAGAATGGTTACCTAGGACATGTACATGACATGGTCCAATGGGTTTTGTAAATTCAAAGGATGCTAAAAGGCATGCAAACTTCAATGGTTGAAGTAAGCATCGTGGAGTTGGAATATTCACCGTGATGAAATAATTAAAAGGTTTAGTTTCATCAGATACGATGAATATGCTTGCATTTTTTAGAAATTAAGTGGGAGCGCTGAGACATATTTTCAGCACATTATGTAGAAGACATATTGTTAATTGGAAATGATGTATCTTTTATTGACATAGGTTAAGAATTTCATTATGAAAGACTTAGGCAAAACCAAAATATTGGGTCCCAATGTCTATGTAGATAGATCGAGGTGCCAATATGGTTGTGCCAAAGTACATAGATGAAATATTGAATGAAGTTCAATATGAAAACGACGAGAAAAGTTCTTGCCACATGGAAGAGGTTGAAACAAGATTTGGGTGTTTTTGACACTTGATGAGTGGAGCCACATGAATGATTTGATCGATCATGTATACCGTGATATGTACATATCCAGATATATCCTATGCTCTAAATGTTATGACCATATACCAGAGTGATAAATGCCATAAGATGATCACTGGACAATAGTAGAGATATCCTTATGTGATTTGGAAGGACTAAGGATATATATTATGTATGACAAAGTGACACATAATTTATTGTAAAGTGTTACATTGATACTAAGTTTGTCACAAGATACAAATTAAGTTTATCTCAATTTTAGCTATACGTTAGGTGGCACAATGTAATGGAAGGAAGTTCCGTGATGGATTTGGATGAGTTCCAAAGTTAAGACATTGTGATGGATTCTACAACAAAGGTTGAGTATATGGCTGCTTTAGAAGTAGCAAAGGAGGGCATTTGTGTCAAGAAGTTTGTTATCAAACTAGGTGTAGTTCCAAGCGGGCTATTACTATGAAGATCTATTGTGTAAAAATAGTGACAACATAATTTTAGCTAAAGGAACTAAGGTCTCACCTAAGGACCAAATTTATACCCAACTGTCTCATTTGAGAATGAGTGATACGTAGAGACGCAAAGACATGCAAATACACACAGAACTGAAAGTGTCAGATCTGGAGATCAGATTAACCACTGCAACGTGTACGGATAACACGTAAAAGCCATAAGTGTTATATACGCAAGTATCAACTAGATTATTGACTCTAGTACAAGTGGGAGACTAAAGGGAATATGCCCGAGAGGCAATAATAAAGTGGTTATTATCATATTCCATGTTTATGATAAATGTTTATTTCTCATGATAGAATTGTATTAAACGGAAACGTTAATACTTGTGTGATTAATAAACTAAAAAAGGTTCCTAGTAAAGCCTCTCCTTCATACTAGCTTGTTGATTAACTGATGATCAAGGTTTCCTGATCATAAACATTGGATGTTGTTAATAATGGGGTCATATCATTAGAAGAATGATGTGATGAACACTCACACCCATAGTAAGAATAGCAATACGATCAAGTCATCAAGTTCATTGCTATATCAAACTCATACGAAATAGTTCTAATCCTCAGACCATGAGATCATGTTAATCACTGATACCAGAAGAGTGCTTTGATGATATCAAACGTCACACCATTACAGGGTGATTATAAAGGTTGATTTGGGTACTGAAAGTATTAGTTGAGGCTCATGGATCAAGAGTGGAATTTGTCCGACCCGATGACGGGAAGATATTCTCTGGGCCCTTCTCGGTGATATTGCATTAGAATCGCTTGCAAGCATGTGACTAGGTCACGGAAATACATTATCACGGAACGAGTAAAGAGACTTGTCGGGAACGAGATCAAACTAGGTATGGTTGATACCAAATGATCGGATCTCGGACAAGTAATAATATCGCGAGACAAAAGGAATTAACTATGTTCGTTAAAGGTTCACACGATCACTAGATTCATCGTTGAGTAAGTGGGAGTCGTCATGGATTTCCAGATCCCGCTGATGATTATTGATCGGAGAGGAGTCTCGATCATGCCCACGTTATTCACGAACCGTAGGGTGACACACTTAAGGTTCACTGACGCATTTTGAGTGGATTTGGAACTCTGGCTGAATTATTGGACAACACAGGGGTTGTTTCAGAAAAGCACCAAAACTGTTTCGGTATATCGAAATGACTCGAGGGGGTAAATGTTAATATGTGTTAATTGATTGAATTAACAAATATTAAAGAAATAAAAATGTTTTATTAATTCAATAAGTGTGGATTTTAATTAACATGAATGTCATGCAAAATTAAAATGGGGCTTACTCATTTGATGAGGGGGGTTACCTTTCCATGAAGGAGGGGGTTACCACCACCATGAAGAGGAGAAAAGGGGAGGGGCTGGCCGCACCCCTCATGGGTGACTGCCCCCTCTCTCCTATATATATGTTGGACATACTCCTCTTCTACATACACTTAGTTACTTCCATCCCCTACCTTATTGCTCTACACCATGGCTGTTGCTTAAGCGAAGCGCTGCAAAAATTGTTAGCCACCAACACTTGGAGAAGTGGAGGAGGAGGAGTTCCGGCGGATCCCTACTTCCGCTGCCCCGCTGGACCAAGGGCATGGAGGTCGTCACCGAATTGTACGTGTGATCGAGTACGGAGGCGCCGTCGGTTGTGGCGTCGTGTACACGATCTCGTGATCGTCAAGTGAACCACTACGTCGACTACGTCAAGTGAACGACTACGTCGACTACGTGTGTCTTCCTCGACTCTCCATCGGCAACATTTGTGCGGGAACGTAATTCCCGCTACCGGTCTTCGAGGGTTAGTCTCCGTTGCTACCATCTCGTAGATGTTTTTGGCTAGTTTTGTGTTCATGCGTAGGAAAATTTTTGTTTTCTATGCTACGAACCCATCAAATAGAGCCTGTTAGTTGAGTACCCCCGAGGCCCGTTAAGCTAGGCCCAATTGTAATACTAGTCAAAATACGAGTTCATGTCGTATGTCGATATTGTAATCTGTATCGGATCCCACCCGATCCTTGAGACCTGGCCACCTATATAAAGGGGCCAGGATGGGACGGTATGGGACAGATTGAAAGCAAGCCAGGTTCTACACCCACGTTTACTTTCATAGCCACCTTGTTTGACTGAGTTAACCTTCGAGTTCATCCGACGCCCTGTCTCCCCGATCCTAAGTCCTTCATCTAGGATATTTGTTGAGTTTAACCCTCGTCAAATGTAGTTGAAAAAGGTCTACGAGGCTTCTCCCGGACTGATCCAAAGTAATCCTATGGTTCGGAAGGAAAAACTTGACACATGGGACTTCCATTCGTGTGACACGGAGATTCTCACGTACATGAAGACTATAAATGAGGCTAGGCTCTCCGCAAGACAAGCTACAAAAATTCCACAGAAGCGTCGCACCACCAGAAGACTGCCAGACCACCAGAAGACTGCCCCTCATCGAGTTCAACATCTGATCTCGATGAGTTCTGTACATTGTAATATCGGTATAGAGTTACCCGCACAAAGGGGCCCAAACCTTAGTAGATCGTGTTATGTGTACCATCGGGTGGCTCGGGCTCACCCTGACTAAATAAATTATGTTATTTAGGGTGTCTCTAGTGTAGGAATAAGGCAAGATTATAAGCTCTTGAGGCAACCGTGGTAAAAAATAAATATTGTGAGACTCGGTCTTAGGACAAGAATTCTTGAGATCGCCCTTACCGATAGGATTCGGCCGTAAGCAATAAAAAGATTTTTTTTCTCCCATGAGAAATGCGGAGCATCTTGTAGTGCGGGCATGAGGCCGTGGACATGGATTGAATAGTTGAAAAAAGCTGACCTTGTGGGCTCTAGCTCAATGCACAACACCGGTCCTCAAACATTGTGATGTTTTTTAGTTTGCTATAGCATACCATATGGGCCATGCCTTAAGGCTGATTTAAGAAATAAGCATCGGATATACCCTTACATGTAAGATTGAGAGGTGGTAATGGGGACATCGAGACCCTAGATTTGATCTACTTTACATACTTACTTTGACTTTTACATAATATCAAATAGCTTTCTGACGAACTCCTGGCTTTGAGAACAAAACCTTGGATCATGTGCCGTGTGCATGCACTGAGCATTATTCTCTGAGATGGAGGAAGACTCTGAGGTGAATTTAACTTGGTGCTGACACAACTATGGCGGCGACTTCTGCTGACATGCCCTACCCCTACAACATCCCCTACTCCCCGATGAGATGGACGGGGTGGCTGATGACTAGGCTCCAGCCCCCTCTCTCGATTGCAGTGTTGGGTGAGATTCGTGTAGGGCGAGAATGTGAGATGAGATTGGGAACGACATGAGAGAAAAAAATGGGAACTTGTTCGAGCAAACTGGCATATGAGCACTTTTTAGCGTTTGAGAAAATTAAAGATAGGGCGATGGGTGGTGGGTCTCATGTCTTTTGCAAAGTTTGGTTAGGATAGACTGTGGACAAAATCAACCGTTTGGAGCAAATCCGCCTAAACTTGCAATTCAAACTTCGTCTTCACACTGGTGTTAGGGATTGAAATGCAAAGAAAACCACGATCGGATTTTCACTTACCCATTTGAAAAGTGAGCATCTTGAGGCTTACTTCATATGTTCATGGAATGCCTGATCCACATGTACTCCCTCATATCAAAAAAAAGGTTATCGATGAGCTAATACCATTTTATACTAACTTGTACTAAATCTTCTGATAGTTTTTTTAATCGGAGGAAGTATGTATTTTAGAGTAGCTTATGCATATCTCCATTTTCATATAGAGACATGGTAGAGATCATTCAGTACTATTTTTTTCCATTTGATAGACAAAAGTGTGCTTGTCCCACTTGAATTTTCTATCTATTGTTGCAAGATCCGCCCCAGCTGTTGACACGTCTGTCCACGCTGGCGAGTGGCGACACGAACCAGCCTGATACATTTTTGTAGGTGTCAATTAGGGCGGTATTAGAAGATTCAGAATAGAAATCAGACTCGGTCCATATCCGAGAGGTGGAAGAAACGATCTCTTCCCAACGGAAACCCGATCAAAACCATAGTCAACTGCCGGCCGAGTCGTATACGCGTCGGGTTCGTCATCACATCGTCCGCAGCCAAGATTGCCAAATCATCCCCACCGTTTCCTTTCCCCTCCCCCTTCCGTGCGCACCAAAACCATGGCCGTCTCTTCCACCTGACGCCCAAATCCATGAGAACCCCCGCGCCACAACCCGATCTCGCCGCCCGAGGATGTCCCAGCCCGACGTCGTCTACAGGTGATTGCCCTCAACTTGCCGCTCATATCATCTGATTGTTCCGATTTTGTCCAATTAGGCGCGTCGTGTTGTATCGGGGCGATTCAGGACGGGTTCTTGGAGTCCCAGTCGAGTTAGGGGCGGGTTATTATGCTTCCAGATGCTGCGACGTTATTCCGTATATGGTGCCTCTGATAGGTTCTTAGCCTTGTGGTGGGTGTTTTTGGTGTCCTAGTTTAGTTTAGGAATCAAGAACATAGAACAAAAAAGTTACCCTGGTTGGTGAGTTACAGCTATCATGGCTCAGTCTTCAAACATAACAAACTACCATCCTTGCACAAGAGAAACTGAAAGGAATAAGAAACTGAAACCAGCATCGTAAGCTAACCTCACTCACCCCTAGTGACTATATATAACCAAAATTTGGTGGCTAAGATGAAAAGACATGGCTATTGGAGGACACCAGAAAGCAATATGCATGCACTTCAGATAAGTCAATGAAGAAATTAAACTTTTCTACCAACTGCAGGCTGGATTCCTACACCTTGCACCATCACTGTTTGGCAGAACTGAAATCCTGGTGTTTCCCAAGCCCATGAAAACTGCTAAACAGACGCTAACAGTGTTATGGTTCCCACACAATTTTAACTACCAACTCATTCCTTTCTGTGTACTTGGCAAAACAAACACAATGTTGGTCTGGTCTGATTTCCCTCCATGTCACCTTTTATGTCTTAGCTTGGGTGGATACTTGGATGTAGGAGTTAAATGAATCGTTCATTACGGGAGAATTGATTATAACCCCTCTAGTTCATCAGCCTTTGCTCATATATCCCTTTGTTCATCTGCCTCACTTCTAAGCCCACTTATTGATTTGCCTCTTGATCATAAGCCCCTTTTGGCACGTTTAGACAGTAACTCATCAATTAATTCCGAATCAGTTGTTAAATATATATGAACAAATGACTGAAATATTATCCCTTATCTTCTCGTCACCGAGATTGGGCCTGCAGATCCCGTGGTCTTTTGGGGGCGATGGAAGCCACAAGGTGAGGGGATTCGAGTCGGGGCGCGCGGAGAGGGAGCTGGACAGTCGAGGATGGGGCCATGGCCATGGCCATGGAGGCAGCCGGAGGGAGAAACGGCCCCGGCTCTGGAGGCTTTGAGGGGCATTTCGGCCGTTCTCTGTATGCGCCAAGCCTGGATGCGCGGAGGTTGTTGAGCTTCACGGGAGTAGCTTTTCGGCTGGGGCAGGTCCCTCATGGAGGCGCGGCCGAGGTTGTGAGGAAGACCGCACGGAGGTCGAGCTCGCGGCAATGGCAGCCGTGCACGCAGTCACGCAGAGACGTGAAAACTCTAGAAAATTGTTGTTAGTTGCTTAATGAACCAGCTAAACGTGAAAAGGGACTCCATGAGCAATAATTAGAGCAACAAGGGGGCTTAGAAGTGAGGCAGACGAACAAAGGGGTATATGAGCAAAGGCAGATGAACTAGAGGGGTTATAATCAATTCTCCCGTTCATTACTGCCTTCAAGCCATCGTCAGGAAGCACGTGGTTCACGTATTTCTTACAGGTAGACAATTCAATTGCATTGCCTACCAAGAAGGAGCAAACTAAAGAATTGAGAGGTAAAGAGCAGCATACTTAATGGTTTCGAAACTTATAGATGAAAAGGTTTTAGTGCTCTGAAGCGAGGCATAAACAAAATGTCAGGATAAACTGAGAAGCATTTCCTCCATCCATCAGACTAGCTCAGTCTTCAAACATAACAACTTGCCATCGTTGCACAGAGAAAGAAAAAGGAATAGGAATCTGAAACCAGCATCCTAAGCTAACCTCTTTCACCCGCATGGAGTATGAACAAGAATTCGGTGGCTAAGATTAAAAAAGAAGAACACGAGAACAAGCATGGATCTACTTCAGATAATGACATGAGGAAATTGAACTTCACTAAGAACTACCATTTCTGCTGCCTGAAAAATGCATTCATACACCTCCGACCATAAAACCAAGTAACTTTACTCTACATTGCCAAACCAGAAAGTAGCATTCATTGCGTACAAGGGAATTAGAATAAGAATACCACCTCAGATCTTGGTCAGCCAACTATGAACCTAAAATATAAAAATCAACTATTGATCCAAGCAGGCGAAGCAGCAGGACATTAATTCCACATTTGGAGGATGCCGACTTTGGGAGGGAATTGGCTCCACTCAGATTCCTTTAGTTAAATCTGAATGTAACAACCTGGAAGTAATTCATTATAAGTAGAGAATTGAAAAAGGAATATTGAAATATACAAATATTCACTGGAGGGTTATCTTCATCCCAATGAAATAATGAATCAATGATCACTCCTAAAAATGATTTCTAACTCAAAACTTTTATTAATCATTATTTGGATAATAAAGAAAGCTTACACAAAACACATGTTTGTACAAATTTTATTTGTGTACCAGTGGTATAAGCAAGTTCATTTTAAACATGCCTGTATATTTGTTCATACCCTAAACAGAGTCCTAGAGCAGCACAACACATGCCGCCAACATATATAAGTATGAGATAGATGGATTTTTGAATACTTGAACAGCTTGCTCTTATAATCTTTTGGTGACAACTCTATTTATTAATAGCTAAGTACCAGCGTGATTGTTTCACCAGTTTTTCACCCAAGTCTGTGAATTGGAATATTGTATCCCTTCCGTTTAAAATATTTCTTATATTCCGTATGGTTTTTCCTTTTTTCTGCATGAGTTTTTGACAATAATTACATGTCTATTGGCAGCTGTGGATCCTGTGCATATCCTCTAAATCTTTCATCTTCTAACAGAAGGACATCTGACGTTGGATCCTCCTACCAAAAATCTCTGAAGAAGGGCCTGATTTCTTTTATTTCTATTGATCTCAGCCGGTTTACTGAGGTAGACGAGATATCTTGTGTTCCTTTCCTCGCTTGGCGTAGCTACCGGCCGAAAACTAAGCTTCTCTGCCGAAAATGTGGATCATCTATTGGCTATGGATATGGTGAGCCAGCTGTTTTGTGTAGCTTTGAACCAGCAAGCTCTTCCTCTGGTACTTCCCAAACATATTTAATAAAGATCCAGGCTATTCAACCTTCAGACAGTAGTCAATAATTGATCACATTTAGTGAACATATGGAAGGAGGGGCAATGGACAACAGCATAGAGAGCTATATCAGCTGCCTTTCTGACGATTGCTTGCTTTCTATATTTAGCAAGCTTGAAAGTGAATCGGACAGGAATGCTTTTGGGTTAACTTGCAACAGTTGGTTCAAGGTTCGAAATGTTGCTCGGAAATCACTAGTGTTCCATTTTTCGTATAATCCTAAAGTATATAAAGAGCATTCCCAGTGCCTTACAAAGATATTGGCTCGTTCTCCATATCTTAAGTTGATATCCCTTGCGGGGCTCACTGAGCTACCTGATTCAGCTTTGTATGAAGTTGGAGCTTCTGGAACATCTTTGATGTCCCTCTCACTGTACTGCTGTTCTGGTATAACGGACGATGGTCTAGCACAAGTGTCATTGGGATGTCCAAATTTGGTTATAGTTGAACTTTACCGCTGCATTAACATCACAGATCTTGGTTTGGAAAATCTTTCCCAGGGTTGCCATGCTTTGAAGAGTCTTAACCTTGGTTACTGTGCAGCAATATCAGATCAAGGGATTAGTTCAATCTTTAGGAATTGCCGAAACATTTCGGCACTTATCATATCATATTGCAGAGGTGTATCTGGAGTTGGATTTAGAGGTTGCCCAAGTACACTTTCTTACCTAGAAGCTGAGTCTTGCATGCTTTGTCCAGAGGGAATGCTGGATATAGTGAGTGGTGGTGGACTTGAATACCTAAATTTGTACAATCTAAGAAGTTCAGCTGGGCTGAATGGCCTAGATAGAGTGAGCTCTCTGAGGAAGCTCAGGTTTCTAAATCTGAGGATGTGCCGCTATCTTACTGATGATTCTGTGGTGGCAATAGCGAGCTCGTGTCCATTGATCGAGGAGTGGAGCCTCGCTGTCTGTCATGGTGTCCGCTTACCTGGTTGGTCAGCAATTGGATTGTGCAGCAACAACCTAAGAATTCTTCACGTGAACCGTTGTCGAAACATATGCGACCAAGGATTGCGAGCTCTAAAGGATGGATGCATGCGCCTTGAGGTCCTGCATATACATGGCTGTGGTAAGATAACTAGTAACGGACTGGCACTATTTAGCATTGCTAGGCCCAGCGTGAAGCAAATGGTGGATGAAGCTATGTCCATCGGGCCTCCTATTGAGGATTTGTTTCGGTTGTAGTGATCGGAAACTCGGAAAAGTTTGGTTAGATTGTGTAAGTTTAGGCTTGATAAGGTGCCATCCCTTGCAGTCACCAGTGTTTTGTCATTACAACAAACAATTCTTGGTTCTTTAGACGCCATTATGGGCATTCTATTGTTCGAGCCATACTTATTTCGTTGTTGTAAGATGTAACATGAAAGGATGTTACAGACAGAGCACAACTATACAGATAACTTTTAAGGCAGTTTGGTGCTTTCATTTATTTGCATGTCTGACTCTGGTTTATGACTGTAATGTGTTGTCATGTAATGTTGATCGATTGTTTGGTTGGTGACTTCTCATTCTTAAAAGCTGTGGGGATGTTTATACCTGTTAAAAATGTAATTTTTAAAGCATTTTAAAGCTAATCTAATAAATTTTGATTTAGTGTTACACTGACAGTTTCAAACTATTCCAGTGCTTCGAACTATTCCACAGTTGGCTTCTATAGATATAAAAGAATGAACACCATAGAAGTCCGAGTAACTTCATGTAGCCCGTTTTCTAAAAAAAATGAAAATCACACTTTTAAGTTTCAAAAAAAACAGGTCAAAAAATCTTGATGTAGACAATTATGAGATCTACAACTGTGCAAAAAAATTAATCCAAAATTCATAGTATTTTAGGCTCAGCAAAAAAGACAAATGCATAGATCTAGATCTAGTGAACAGTGCATAGTTTGAAATTTTGGCTGTTTTGTCATTTTTGCTGAGCCCAAAATACAATGAATTTAGGATTGATTTTTTGCACTCTAGTAGATATCATAATTTTCTATCTGACAAATTTTTGTCCTGAATTTTTTGAAACTTTCAACCATCATTTTCAATTTTTTCAAAAAAAAGGGCTACATGGAGCTTGAGCTCCATATGTCCACTCCCAATGAAGTCCTGACCAATTTGATAAGTACTCTTAGAAAGAATTGTGTAGGTTTGAGTCAAGTTGGAAGTTGGAACTACAACTGTACACATGCAAAGAGTGATCGCCCTAACTGCAAATCGAACACTCCACATGAAACCGCCACATACTCCCTCCGTTCCACAACTATTATCGTGATTTAAGTTCATATTTTAACTACAATCACGACAAAAATTATGAAACAGAGGGAGTACAACATAGTAATTTATAAATAAATCATGAACAAGTAAATCTAGATATCAAAGAAATCATTCACTTATTTGAACCCACTTTCATCTCTTTCAAGAAAGAGGCGGAGGGGAAGAAGAGAATCAGACACTAGTGTGGCTAACAAAATCAGCTGAAATAGCTTGGATCAGCTGATTGTTAGCATTTGCTTTGATACCTCAACACCAGGAAGATCGGCTGAACAGAACTGCAATGCTGAACAATGAACATTGATGCCTGCCACACACGGGAGCAAGTTTCAAGCTAGTGTGCCGTCATGAATCAGCAGCCAGGTTGCACCACGTGAGCCCAATTCCCAATTCCAGAGCTGAGTAACAAAATTTATACCCATCGATATGTGTAAGTAAATTTACATAACTATTTAAAGGTCACAGATACTGAAGACCAGGGCATCACTCAAAAAATGTAATACTAACTAAATGAGATGGAAATACAACCAACAACTGGCTGGACCAAAAGATTCTAAATTTTGTTGAACTGTTACATCAGCATTCTATAAGAAATACACAACCGAAGTGATCTTCTAGCGCAGGTTTCATTAGCATTCGAAAGTCCGTGTTGCAATATATTGTCAGGAAACCACATGAAAATCTATCCCTGACCAAAGGAGGCAGTGCATGTAGTTGAATATCTTAACATCTTTGTTCAAGAAATGAGAACTCTCAAGACACTAGTAAAACAGGGCTACTTTGATATATGAATCATGAAAAGCAAACAATAAAACAGAACAGCAGTGTAAAAGGCAACAGTTGAAAGGCTTCTTTGATACATGCTCTTCTACATTATAGACCTCCAAATGTGATTATCACCTCCAAATAGTGAAAAGGTTGAGACCCAATTAGATCCATGGTTGTACATAGATACTACTAGATGTTTAATTTCACCAAGCAACAGAGTGGTACAAGTCTAATCATCTCCCTCAGTTTTGGACTTCTTTTTTTTTTTCTTCCCTTCGGTGGCTGTTTTAGGCTCATCATCAACTGAAGCATCACGGCTCTTCTTCTTCTTTTTGGGAGTCTCGTCATCGCCATTGGCTGCCATTTCTTGATCCTGCGGCTCCTCTAGCTTGTGCTTCTTTTTCTTTTTCTTCTTCTCTGTTTCCGGTTCAGCTTCAGCTGCACCCGTGTTGGCAGGCTTATCAACATCCATGGCGTCACCATCAGCCTCAGCTCTAGACTTCTTTTTCTTGCTATTCTTAGCAGATGTGTCACCATTCTCTTTACCTGCAAAAGAATTGTTTAGGGCGAGGTGTGTAAATTTACAACATAAATTTACATGGCCAAGGAATAGAAGTTTACTTACCCTCCTCTGAGGCTGTGTTGGTCATACCCTCAATAGCAGCTTTCATTACATCAAGGTTCTTACGTGGCGCAACGCCCTTGTCATAGAAGTCTAATCTCTCCTCAACTTGTTCACGCAGCTTCTCACCAAAAATGGAGCTACTAACATCTGGATGTCATGACCCAATGGGAAAAAGATCAGAAAAGGCAGTCAGAATGTTTAACCTTTCAAAACAAGTCCTAACTACTCCGGTTTATAAGTCTTGCGCGTATCTCTAGGTTGCCATTTTGACCAATGTAATATAAGATATATACTACAAAATATATATTATTGGAAAATTCAGATTACGTACTTTCTAACGGTATAATTTTTATGTTACAAAATTTGTATTATATTTGTCAAAATGATGATCTAGGGGTATGTGTAGGACCTATACATCGGGACGGAGGGAGTAACCTGAATAGCAGTCAATGCGTGAAGCTATTGAACATTTGTTTGCCAGGTATCTAGCCATTCTTCCCTTGTTCTTGGTTGATGCACGGCCAATAAAAGATGAGTGGAATATGAGGCCATATTTCGGTGTGTTTCCACGAGTTTTAAGGGCTCTGCAGTGAAATTAGGACATCAATCATAATATTTCAGAAGCATAGAGGACAAAGTTTTAATACTTGACAAAACAGCAGATACTCGATTTTTTAGTAAAAGGATATAAATAAGAGAGCACAACTTGAAAACAGGGTGTTAGAAGCTAACAATTACCTGAACAGCGCCTTTTCAGCACCTAGAATCTGGAGAGTGGAGGCAGGACATTTTGAAAGATTCGAAAGACTGCCGGCATGAGAGATTAACCGAGCTCCAACCATTTCACCAATCAATGACGTCAGATTTGGTGCAATATCATTCATTTTTGTCACCAGATACTCGTAGAGATTTTTACGGTACTCAGAGAGATTCATGACTCTTTGAGCAAACTGTTGGACATTGATCAAATCAACAGGTGAAAGATCCTGGCCTGAAAATACCAAGATTATGTAAACCCCAGCTATTGTGGCGACTACTGGAAGCAAAAAAATGGACATGTTTGTTACCCATAGATGCCTTTGCTGCTTCAACGATTTCTTTTGCCTTGTCCTCATCTCCAATCAGATCTGCTAAAGCTGGAATGTCTTTTTCCGACAAATCAGATTTGTTCGTTACAAACTTGGCAAGCTTAGCATAAAGGTAGTTGTCATTTACAATTTTGACCAGCTCAGGAAAATGCCATCCATACCACTCCCTGCATTATGATTACACAACAATTTAATACACCCATACAACTGACATAATCAAAGCAACAAGTGCATGAAACTAGTTGCAGCATCAACAGTGGTAAAGAAAGAAATCTCATTAACAACCACCAAAAAATGCATGGCGTAGCACACACTGCAGTGTTGCTTAGCTAGAATGCTATTTCACTACCATAGGATATGCTTTGAAATATACAGCAGCGTACACATGATTATGTCACTGTAAGCCAGACAGTGACATAGCATAATATGCAACTGACATAAACAGAGACAGATGTATTTGTTCAGGTGAACCGAGCAAAATAAAGGCTTTGACATGAGACACAACTGAACACACATAGTAAAACTACGAAATTGTGTTTGGCGTAATATAGCGTACTGACCAAACAGATGCCACAAATGATACAAACAAGTGATCACACAAACGAAATTAATTAATTTTGCAGCTTTTTAAACTCCTGTAACCATAAAAGGGCCGCTACACTGACAGATAGACTGAAAACGTAATGAGCAAATTTCAACTTTAGTAGCATTATCTAGAATTTTCTCAAGGCTCCTACATCAGCATTAACATAATATGTTTCGAGGTAATCAAAGCCTCATCACAACAACTAAACCAAAGCATCAGAAAGCCAAGATGAGGAACCAACCTCACTCTCATGGAGAAGGAGTTAACATCCTTATCAAGTGTATCCAACAGAAAGATCGCTTGAATAACCATGTTATCCACACGGTTAACATTGAACTTGACCTTTGCCCTGCTATAGCTATGCCCCAGGCCTAGCTGAGCCTTCTCCAGGTCCGAAGGCTGCAAACAAAAATCAATGGAATAGAGTTAACAAACACGAAACTGAAATGGTATTATTAGCTAGAGATGACATAAAAAAGTTCCAGTGCAATTAAACATGTCAGAAACTAATAATTTGTTAACAAGGAAATCCATTGTATGGTCAAACTTAGCTAGTAAAAAGAGGTACCAAACGAAGCTAGTAAAACCTAAATAGCTGCACAGCAATCCAACTAAAGATTACACCCCGTCCTCGACTGTTCAAGCTCTTAGGGAACAATGTAAAACATATCACAGATAAGTGCGAACATAAAAATTCGTCACCTTGAGTTGATCGATGAACTGATCAAAGTGCAGCCTTACTGCACGAAGCAGCTCCTGAACGTACTCGTTGGACCGGCACTGGATTCCAGTGGCCTCTGTGATGTGGGAGCCGACCTTGGGCTCCATCACCCCGACGGTGAACTTGGCCTTCTTCCCCTCCTTGACCTTGGGCAGGTTGAGCTCCAGGAAGTTCCTGAGCTCGTCGGTCATGATCCCTGCACCAACCAAAAATCAGCACCCACACACAGGGTTCCGAGACCTGAAGCGGGGAGGGGGGCGAGAGGACCAAGCTGTACCTTCGGAGATGGCGTTGCACTGGTTGAGCGCGTCGATGGCGGAGGAGAAAGGGGTGAACCCGGCGAGCTTGACGGCCTTGCTGAAGCGCTTGAGGTCCAGCACCGAGGAGCGGACGGCGTCGACGCTCTGCCCGATCTCGTCGATGCCGTAGGCGTGGAAGAGGGCGTACCCCGAGGCGGACTCGAAGAGCAGGTAGAGCGCCATCTCGCCGCGCGCGCTTCGCCGGCGGCGGCCGAGGGGTTTGGGAGGGGAGGAGGGAGGCGGAGGAGGTTAGGGTTTTAGGGGACAACACAAAGGGAAGAAGGGAATGCGCGTATTTATTGTGGATTTTTGTTGATGTCTGGGCCGTCCGATTGGATCAGCGGTTTATGACGAAAAGTCCAAAACCATTTGACGCCACCAAATAATGATCTTTTTTTTCGTCGAGGTACCAATTAATGGTATTTGCCTCAGAATAAAAAAAATGTGGCATGTAAGCATGAATGTGAAAGGGTTGCAAGTACAGTAGGTCATTTTGTTTTGCAAGTTTGCACTTGAAGATTCTTAGTAATTGTTCAAGATCTTACAAAATTAGAGACATGACACATGTAGGAAAAGACAAGGGTCAAGCGCAACCATGTTGTATTCTATGAAAATGTGATTCAAGTTAAAAGGTAGTACTTGTATTATCTACCAAGCTGGCATTAAGTGTGCCCGAACGTTTTAGGTACAAGCGCTTATCTCATGGGAATCAAGAGTCGGTGACGAATAGCAAGCTAGTACATGTTAGTCGTCGTCGTTGTTGTGGTGAAGTACTTCACAGCGCCAGAGGATGATCTCAAAGTAGAAGTCGTCGTGATGAAGATGTGTCTTTTCCTTGAGTGATATGTTTATATTAGACTTGTATGGATTTGTGCTGAATTTCAAGAAGGAATGTGACATGTGTGTTAAAGACTTGCTCGAGGGTGATTTTCTTTTGCAGGTTTGCGCTTGAAAAAACATAGTTAGTGATCATGAATTGGTACATGTTTTTGAAAAAATACAGACATGACAAGTAATTTTTGTACAATAAGATATTTGAAACTTGTAGATAAGATATTTACCAAGATGGTATAAAGAGTGCCCTAATGTTTTAGGTATACACGCCATTACTTCGCAAGAGTGGATGGAGAACGCCAATCCTGAACTTACACTGGGTTGAGTACTTCACCGAGCCTTCAGATTGACTATCAAATTAGAGCTCATCTTCATGGAGATGGTAGATGGGTCTTTTTCTTAGGGGTGATGTTTATGTTAGCCTTATATCAATTTATGCTCCACCTTTACTTTTACAACTATGTGATAAACTACAAGTGACAAGAATATAGATAATAGAGCCCGTTACTTGAGTACCCCTGAGGCCCGCTAAGTTAGGCCCAAGTGTAATCCTAGTCGAAATACGAGTTCATGTCGTATACCGATGTTGTAATATGTATCGGACCCCTCCCGTTCCTTGAAACCTGGCCACCTATATATAGGGGTCGGGAGAGGATGGTGAGGGACAGATTGAAAGCAAGCTAAGTTAACCATCACGTTTACTCTCGATACACACCTTGTTTGACTGATTTTACCTTCGAGTTCATCCAACGCCCTATTCCCCCGATCCTAAGTCCTTCATATTGGACATTTGTCGAGTTAACCCTCGTCAATAGGATTGTGCATGTTTTGGAGGGTTTTGTAAAATAAAAGTGAGGTAAACTGTTATCTTTTGCATGCAACTTTTGTTGTAATTCAAAGTTGAACACAACAATACTAAGTTTTGTGTATGACAAAGCAAATTTGTTGTACTAGTTGCTTTTCATTGTTAAGTTGCCTACAATAATTTTCATCACGGACAAATAGGATCACAAAGATTGCTCACAAGTTATTAGGCCTACTTAAATAACTTTTATGTCAGGTAGACATATTTTAGAAGGGTGTGGTGGTCTTAGACGAAACCATTCATAAACTTCACTAAAATAAGATGGATGGGGTTTTGCTTAAATTTGATTTTGGGAAGGCCTATGACAAAGTTAAATGGTCTTTTTTACAACAAACTTTGCGAATAAAAGGTTTCAACCAAAAGTGGTGCGATCTCATACAAATTTTGTACAAGGAGGATTGGTCGGAATACATGTCAATGACGATATTGGATATTACTTCCAAACAAGATAGGGTATTAGGGAGGGGCTCTATTGCCATTGTTGCTCCATGTTGTTGCAGACATGCTAGCTATTCTCATTGCAAGGGCAAAAGAGGATGACCAAGTGGGAGGGCTCATACCTCTTTTAGTTGAGAGAGGAGTCTCTATCTTACAATACACCAATGATGATACGAGGTTATTCATGGATGATGACCTACCAAAGTTCGTTAATATGAAGTTGATTTTATGTATCTTCGAGCATCTTTCGAGGTTGAAGAAATTTTTTCACAAAAGTGAGATCTTCTATTTTGGACAAGCAAAAGAAATGAAAGATCATGACAAGCAAATATTTGGTTGCGAGGCTGGTTCTCTTCCGTTATGATACTTAGGAATCTCACTTCATTGTAGGAAGTTGTTAAGCATAGAATGGAACCCTGCAGAAAACATATTTGAAAAGAAACCAGGAAGTTGGTTAGGAAAGCTTCTTGAGTATGGGGATAGGCGCATCCTTATTAATTTGTTAGTTACAACTTTACCTATGTTTCTGCTATTCTTGAAATACCTAAGGGGACAAGGAAGAGATTAGATTTCTATAAGTCACGGGTTTTTTGGGCAGAGTGACCAACATAAACGTAAGTACCTCTTAACAAAATGGAATATCATATATAGACCAAAATATCAAGGGGGCTTAAGAAATGAGGTACTTGACATTAATAACAAATGCTTATTAAGCAAATGGTTGTTCAACTGGCAAGAGCTTATACAAATAAATACCTTAAAACTAAGGAACTCTCACAAGTGATGGCCAAGCCCACTGATTCTCAATTTTTCCGGTGGTTGATTTTCATGACCACCTTGTGAGACCAATAGTATGTAAACTTTGAATGTTGAAACTTCATAATAAACGGTTGTATGCATCAATTGATGTAGGGACCAAGGCTATGTTCCCATTTTAAAAAGAAAAGTTACTTCATAATAGTGGGTATGCAAATTCAAAACAAATATAAGGAAATTTACAAGAACGGTACGCAATTTAGCAAAAAACTAAAAACAACAATACACAACAACACTGTAGCAGTAGAGAGAACTTCATAAAAAGCGATGGAAATGCAGAAAAAACTTCATAACATCAAGTATGCAACTTCACCACTTTAGTACACAACTTCACAATTTGGTAACTACATTGTAGTTGGTGCTTAGTTGCTTTTTTCTCCTATCACTCTCGGGCGACTCCGGAGGCGTCCCTGCCCCCGACAAAGGAGGTCCACCCACTGTCGCACCCTTCACACAGTCGTCGCTGGATGGCGGTGGTGGGGCGTTTCCCGCATATATTTTTCCTACACTGGCCTTCTTTCTCTTTTGCCATTCACAAGCCAACCAATTTTCTGATATGACCGCTCCTTGATCGATCTTCATCAGGCATCGAGTGGTCTGTTGTTGCTAGCTTAGATCTGGCCCGCATATAGTTGGGTGGTCCCATGTTGTTGGCAGCGTTGATTAGCTGATCAGCACCAACTGTAGATCTTTGGGTAGTCTGCACCGCCGCCAATAACGCGCTCGCGTCAAATCGTCTGATGGTCTATGCCTTCACTAGTATAGTGCACTGTAGGGTGTGTGCTACCAATTGCTCGATGGCCATCACACGAGATCAACACCAAGTATGCTGCACCAATGTTCACCATCGACTCTGTCCTTGAGGCATTCGATCTCGCGTTCATTTTGGACGGTTTTTCTTCTACAGTTGGTGCAGAAGATAATCGGACCAACCTGTGCACCTCTCCACCTGACAGAACACATGGTCAATTCTGCACATGCGGTTTCGAAGTTGATCATCGTGAAGACTCACTTTTGGTCAGAACCATCGACCATGTCGACATTGGCATCACTATCCGCGATTACCATGGTGCTGATATTGGTGGGAATATCAAGATGATTGCGCCTAGAAGACAAGAGGATCTAGACATGCTCATAGAGAGTTCGAGATTACCAAGAGATTTCACCGCAAACAAATATCATTTTCCACACGATATGTTTAATCCTTTATTTTCAGCAAACCAGTGAGATTGACAACCTCACTGCAAGTTGGGGCAAAGTATCTTGGTTGTGTTGTGTGCAGGTTCCACGTTGCTGTTGGTGCAGACACCGCGCCATCAAAGGCTTCTTCTGGCGCCGTTGCCAAAGTCAGCTAGCAACGACCTTCGGAAGTGGTTTCTTTCTCCTACTGGTCGATTAAACATTGGTTTCATACTGAGGGAAAACTTACTGTTGTGCTCATCATACCTTCTGATGCGGCACGGTGTTGATAGTTTTTCACCGTCCAGTTGGGAACCCCAAGAAGAAGGTATGATGAATATAGCAGCAATGTTTTCCCTCAGTAAGAAACCAAGGTTTGTCGATCAGGAGAGGAAGAAGCCAAACGACTGAAGGTGATGCTTGATAGTCTAGTGACACTCCAACAAGGGCGCCGTTTACGATAAAACGAGTTAGCGCGTCTTCAACTAGTAGCAACGTGGAACCTGCACACAACACAACCAAATACTTTGCTCTCACCGGTTTGTTGTAAACAAAGGAATGAGCGTATCGAGTGGAAAATAGTAATAGTATGCGAGTAAAGTAAACAGTGCGAGTAAAGTAAATAGGTGATAGCAATATAAAGGAAATAGGACCGGGGTCCACAGTTCACTAGTGGTGTCTCTCCATAAGATAAAATAACACATACTGGGTAAACAAATTACAGTTGGGCAATTGATAGAATAAAGACAACGTGATATGTCAAGAGGATCACTATGAGATTTACTCTGGGCATTACAACAAGATACATAGACCGCCATCCAACTGCATCTATGACTAATAATCCACTTGTGGCGAATCAATCCGAGAACTCCATAAGTATTAAGTTGCGAACAACAGATAACTGCATTAAGCAAAGTGTGTAATGTAAACAAAGCATATGCCCTTGAGCATATGAATGGTGCTTCCCCCTAGTATCAATAGCACATCTACAACCTTAGAGGTTTCTGTCACTCCCCCAGATTAAATAGAGACATGAACCCACTATCGAGCATAAATACCCCCTCTTGGAGTCACTAGCAACTACTCGGCCAAGATAGCTACTAACAACGGAGAGCATGCAAGATCATAAACAACATAGAGATAACATAAGATAATATTCAGTACTTCAACTCAATCATAATACCAATATTCATCGGATCCCAACAAACACAACATGTAGAATTACATAACGGTGATCTCGATCATGTAAAGCAGCTCACGAGATCTAAACATGAAGCACATGGTGGAGAAGACAACCATCTAGCTACTGCTATGGACCCATAGTCCAAGTTAGACTACTCACTCATCGCGCCGGAGGCAAGCATGGCGATGAAGAATACCTCCGGTGGTGATTCTCCTCTCCGACAGGGTGCCGGGAAGAGCTTCTGGACCCTCCCGATCTCCGGGTCGATGGTGGCGGTGGATCGCGATGTGTTCTGAAAAAGTGATCGGGTCTTTAGGTTTTTCCCATCGGGGGTCTTTATAGGCGAAGGGGCGGCGTCAGAGGTGGGCTAGGGTGGCCTCACCACCAGGGGCGTGGGCCAGCCCTAGGCCGCGCCGCCCTGTGGTGTGGGCACCCTGTGGCCCCTCTCCGTCTCCTCTTCGGTCTTCCGGAAGCTTCGTGAAATATCTGGACGTTTGGCTTTGGTTTCGTCCAATTCTAAGAATATTTCCTGTATAACTTTTCTGAAACACAAAAACAGCAGAAAATAGGGAACTAGCACTGTGGCATCTCGTTAATAGGTTAGTTCCGTAAAATGCATAAAAATGCCACGAAGTGTAACGAAACACTAAGCAAATGGTGTAAAAACAAGCATGGAGCATCAAAAATTATGGATACGTTGGAGACATATCAGCATCCCCAAGCTTAACTCCTGCTCGTCCTCGAGTAGGTAAGTGGTAACAAAAGAAATAATTTTTGAGGTGACATGCACCTACACAATCTTGATCATGTATGTAAACGTTGTGCGCTGGGATTAAAAGAACTTAAACATGGGCATGAAAGATATAATCTTGATAGAAGAAACTTAGCAACCATGTTATAACATGAAAATGAACACAAACAAAAGATCATGACAATGAAACAATGAAAGTCAAACGTGTGTTCAAATCATAAGGAAAAACATACAAATGGTTTACAGCCTGTCCTTCATGAGAGAGCAAAACATAAATGCATAGGACACCTTCAAAATTAAGAGGGCGACTAGATACAAGTAATTTAAGAACAAGTGAAACCAACAATATGAATCAATCAATAAAAACTTTGGGATAATACACATTATACTCAGAATGACAACTATGCTCTCTTAACGGTGCATAAAGGTAGAAGGTGGTGACTCAACATAAAAGTAAAAGAAAGGCCCTTCGCGGAGGAAAGCAGTGATTAAACATGTGCTAGAGCTTTTCATTTGTAAAATAGAGATAAAAATTGGGTTTTGAGAGGTGGTTCTTTCATGTCAACAACTGGCAATGGGGTCTTACTATCTTCCATAATAAACAAGTGAGAGCGGTTTCGAGTTCTTTGAAAATTTGGCACATTGGTGCTCTTTTATAAAGCTTTAGCACTCCTCCCCACCTTTTTTCATTTCTCAAACCATGGCTAACCGATTCCATCGGGTGCCCACCAACATTCACATACCATGGAGGAGTGCATTTTTTTCTTTTAAAATTAGATTGCAATGGTCTGACCAGCTCTCATGCAAAATTAATAACGAGCAGATAAAGCTGCGTAGTCGAGGGGTACTTAAATTAATATGGAAGATAGCAATTCCGACCACTACGTCCCCATGAGCTAAAAACAGTGGCACAAAACAAGAAGTAGTTGAAAGTTTTGAAAGGTAGCACATGAAAATTTACTTGGAATGGCTTACAAATACCATGCATAGGAATTTATATTGGATACAATGGCAAACTTGGTTTTTAGGAGTTGGATGCACGAGTAGAGCTCATACTCAGTACAAAATGAAGGCTAGCAAAAGACTGGGAGCGACCAACTAAGAGAGCAATAATGGCCATAATCATGCATAGCGACAAAGCGACATTAAAAGAAGCATAAGATGGCATCAAAAGTCAAAAACTAAATAATCATAGAGACAATGGCGACTTTGTATGAGTCAAACATGTGTGAGCATGCGCCAAGTCAACCCAAATAAAGCATCAAAGGAGAAAACCAAAATAATGCTTCCAAATAATTAAAACAACGCATGATTTTTTCAAAGGCTCATTAAGCAATCTCAGTTATTTGAGACAAGTCATGCTACAGCAAAACCACTAAGCATGCTATCAAAAAGACATCAAACACGACATGCGAAAGCCTAGGCCACAGTCTACACAAGCTTCTTCTTGTACCACTTTTTTGCATAAAGCTTTTTTCTCTTTTCCAACACCATTCAAACTTTTTATAAACAACTCTTTTGATGAAAACCAACATGGATCAGAGTTCAAAATACACCTTGATGAAAAGATATAACAAGATCTGAACACATATTAAGGCAAAAATTGAAAGCTAAACAGAGTTCTAAAAAAAGAGAACACTCGTTGAAATTATAAGAATGAAAAACGGAGTGTTCTTGGCAAATGAAAAGCAAGACAACTTCTCCAAAAGGAATTTGTTGGGGTCCAACCATTTATTGCAGCAAACAAAACTAAAAAAAATGAAAACTAAAACAACTGACGCTCCAAGAAAAACGCATAATGTATGAAGCAATAAAAATATAGTGCGTTGAAAGGTGACCTGATTTTTGCCGATGAAGAAGGGGTGCCTCGGGGGCATCCCCAAGCTTTGACGCTTGTACTTCTTGGATATTTCTTGGGGTGCTGGGCATCCCCAAGCTTGAGTTTTTGTCCATTCTTCAACTCATCTCATTATTCTCCAATCCCTACACTTGAGAACTTCCTTCATACAAAACTAAACACAAATCTATTAGCAACATTAGTGTAAGCATAACATTGAATCAACCCCTTTTGCTTAAGGTTTCAACTCAAAACCACCACATATAAAGTATATACTACTGTAGCAACTTCCCCAAAAGTTCCGTGATCAAAAGAACTCAAAAAGAAAGCGATAAAGCGGCAAACACAAATATTGACAGAAATCTGTCAAAACAGAACAGCTGACAAAGATTAAATTTTTAGAGGGTTTTCTGTTGCTCAAATCAAAAAGTGTTCAACTAATGAAAGTTTGGATATAACCTGGGGCATATGCACAACAAATCGCAGGTCCAAAAGATATACAGAGAATTTTCACAAATTTTTATGGTGCAGCACCGAAAACTATTTCAGGACAGCAACATCCCCAAATCTTACCTCACTCAAATTAGAGGCTTCTCTTGGCACAACAACAAAATAAAAATGATAAGGAGAGGTTATTACAGTAGTAATAACTTTCAAGACTCAAATAAAAGAAAAAGAACTGAATGTAAAAACATTGGGTTATCTCCTAAGAGTGCTTTTCTTTAAGGGATTTCTATTTTCGTGCCCTCAGGTCGTTAGTTGTACTCAGTTTTCCCCAGCTCATTAGTTTTTCCTCAGTTTTCCCCAAGCCGTTGTCTAAAACCCTCAGAAGGAGCTCGGACGGGAGGATTTCCGTTTAGTTGACAGTTCCGTGCTGACGTGTGGGGCCGCGTTGTGTGGGGCCGCGTCGCGTGGGGCTGGTAGAAAGGGACCGCGTGGGACAGGACGAGACCGCGTTTGGTTGTACGTGAGAGCTTGGTTCTGTCTCTCTCGGGCCAAATTGGCATTGCCTTTTCAGAGCGCCTTTTTCCCCTCTCTCTGTGTAACAGTTCTCTCTCTTTTCACCAAATTAGTATCAAATCTAGAGAAGCTTCTATTTCTGTCTTTCTTCAATGATTGTTGCCTTTTGGCCCTCGTTTTTTGCCCAATATAGTAACAAATCTAGTAGGAAATCTAGAAGCTAGTATAGGATAAATTCACAGCAGCATAATAAATCTAGAAAATTAAGTATAATACACAAACTGCATACAGCAGCCAAAAGCAGCCAATAACGATGTTAATGTTCACGACAAACTAAGCTGAAAATAATACAAGACGCAATGTATGCCCAACATGAAGAGTAGGATACCCAGGATGAATGAATATGTTCTTCATTCATCATATATATATTCGTCGCTCCATTTTCTGGTTCGAAAGAAATATTCATTGAACTCCTTCCGTCTGCAGTGTGCAGCCAATACATCCTCCAAACGGTATGGCCTTTGTTTATCTTTCAGACCGTACTTTCCTAATCTATCCACACGTAGTGGCCACTCATCCCAGGCATTCATATCATCAAAGTACTCTCTGATATAACCCAAATCCGCGTAGTAGATGCAGCCAGGTCGAAGTGTCGGGTGCACTCTGGTGTCGACGGAGATACACCAGACATGATGGACAAAGAAGGCACGACTGCCAATGTTACTGACGGCATGGAGAGAGCGGCTCTCAGTGTCCACACGGTACACCACTGTTTGACCTTCCTCCAAACGACCGCCCAACAACACAAGCAGCAGATCACCATCCGACTTCACAAGGTAGAACTTGTCATTTCCAAGTTCTGGAAATGAAAATAGTGTCTCCATGTTGACATTGCTCGCGCCCTGCTCCAACTGGACATTGTTGGTGCACACTAATGTTCCGAACTCAAAATTGTTCACAGCTAGTGCATAGAATTCACCATTGAACGTGGTACTGCAACGCATAGAATGGTGCTCGATCGAAAATCTTCCTTCTCCCCAAACTTCATCTATATCCTTAGTTGGAGTGCTCTCATCGACCTAAGCAATTTCCGCCGGGTAATATGTGGAAACGAAGAGCATAGTCGGGGACTTCATTACAGTGACTGACTCCAGAATAACAGATGGCATCTGCGCCTGAAATATAGTGTTCGATGTCTTTGTGAGTGGGTTCAGAAGCCGTATCTTGTGCGGCTGGTTCTTTTGGGCAAGCACGATGACGCCACGGCAAAAGCTGACGAAGTAGTATCTAAAATATATGGGATTGATGAAGATAACATTCAGCACTAAGATGTTTATGATTGAAAATAAAAGGATTAACTCTATAGATATGGAGCAATTTGAACCTTGCATGAACTTCCGTTAGATCGATGGTGACGTAGCGGGATGTGCGGAGGTGGAGGAAGGAGAACTCAGCGGTGCGTGGAAGGGCATGCTCTACCATGATCCATTCGTGCAGGTGCACGTCGGGCTCAGGTAAATCTGAGCGCCAATTAGTACAAACTCGCCTCAAAGCAGAGTAGGTGTCCACGTACTCCTCGTTCGCCAGTAAGCAGGCGCCGATCTTGTGAAGTGGTCCGTCAGCCCTGAGAGAGGCCCAGTTCACGGAGGCGCCGCGCCTGGATGCGCCGCCCTCGGATGCGATGGGCTCGGCGGCGATGGGCTCGGATGCGACGGGCTCGGCGGGGACGGGCTCGGATGCGACGGGCTCGGGGGCGACGGCCGCCGGCGCATTCTTCTTCTCCATCGCCGGCAGGGGAGGGCGCGCAGGGCGGCTGGGTTTTTTTGAGAAGGTGATGGGACGTGAGAGGCGTGGTTGCGTGCGTGAGTTATGACTGTGTGCAGAGGGAGGGAGAGAGGGGCTCTGTACTGGCAAAGTGACGGTTTGTCTCAGCAGTTGACGTTTGGTCTCAACACGCGTACCGCGCGGCTAACCGCTGTTTTGAAGGGTTTCGTAGCATAGTAAATCAAAAAATTTCCTACGCAACGAACAAGAAAGCCAAGATCTAATCTAGGAGATGTAATCAACGAGAGAGGTAGATGAGATCTTCATACCCTTGAAGATTCGCACAGCGAAAACGTTCAAGAGAACGTGGTTGACGTAGTCGTACTCGCCGTCTCCTCCTCGCGATCCGATCCGATCCTACGCCGCAAGTGGCGGCGCCTCCGAGAGTTGCACACGTGCGGTGCAGCGACGTCTCCTCCTTCCTTGGTCCAGCAAGTATGGTGGAGAGATAGATTGGATCGGCAGCACGACGGCGTGGTGCTTATGGTGGAGAGTTTCTGCGGCAGGGCTTCGCCTACGCGCAGTCGCGAGAGAGAGAGAGGGAGGGCAGCAGTTGGCGGCTAGGGTTTAGGTTGGGGTGAGAGAGGGCTGCGCCCTTGCCCCCCTATATATAGAGGGGTGGCCGGCCAAGGCCAGCTTGGCCTCTCCCCAAACCCTAGCCGACTTGGAGTAGGAAGAGTGGGGGGCAAGTTTCCCCCCCTTCCTTCTTTGAAGACTCCCTTAGGGTTTCCCCTTGGGCTGGCCGGCTGGGCCTTAGGGGCCTTGTGCGCCTGGCCCAGGGCGGCCAGGGCACTTCCCCTTAGGCCCACGCAGGCCTCCGTCAAGTGGGCCCACGTTGGTCCCACTCCGGAACCTTCTAGAACCTTCCAGTACAATACCGATAAACTCCGAAACCTTTCCGGAATCCAAAAACTGCTTTCCTTTATATGAATCTTATTCTCCGGACCATTCCGGAATCTCTCGTGACGTCCTGGATCTCATCCGAGACTCCGAACTAAAACTCATAAACCAATTATCCATTCTATCCTAGCGTCGATGCACGTTAAGTGTGTGACCCTACGGGTTCGAGAATATGCAGACATGATCTTCTATCAATAATCAATAGCGGGATCTGGAAACCCATATTGACTCCCACATATTCATCGATGATCATATCGGATGAACCACGATGTCAGGATTCAATTAATCCCGTATATGTATTCCCTTCGTCACACGATATTTTACTCGCCCGAGATTTGATCGTCGGTATCACCATACCTAGTTCAATCTCGTTCACAGCAAGTACTTTACTCGTTCCGTAATCCGATATCACTTCGTGATTAACTCCTTAACCACATGCTTGCAAGCGGTGTTGATATCGATTACCGAGTGGGCCCGAAGTATATCTCTCCGACTTGGGAGGGACAAATTCCATCTCGATACATACAACTCAACAAGTACTTTCTGATCACCTGAGAGACACCTTTATTATCACCCTCACATAGGATGACGTTTGATGACTTCAAAGCTTTCTTCCGATACTAGGGAGTTGTATTATCTCATGGTCTAAGGAATACAATACATGACATAGGAAAAGCTTCGCAAAGATGAACACAATGACACGATCTAATTGCTCTGCTTTATTTGGGTCTGTCCATCACACCATTCTCCTAATGATATGATCTCATTATTAATTGACAACACATGTCTATGATTAGGAAACCTTAACCATCATTAATCAATGAGCTAGTCCATAGAGGCGTACTAGGGACACGGTGTTGTTCATAAACCACACAAGTATTAAAGTTTCCGCTTAATACAATTCTAGCATGGAATATAAACATTATCATGAACAAGAATTATAATAATAACATCTTTATTATTGCCTCTAGGGCATAATTCCAACAGTCTCCCACTTGCACTAGAGTCAATAATCTAGTTTACATCTGGCAACAATCTAACACCCATGGCATTAAGATGCTGATCATGTTTTGCTCCTGGAAGAGGTTTAGTCAATGGATCTGCGACATTCAGATCTGTATGTACTTTGCTAATCTTCAGATCTCCATCTGATATATAATCTCGAATTATATGGAAACGGCGGTTGATGTGCTTGGTTTTTGGATGATATCTTGGTTCCTTAGCCAGTGCTATGGCGCCAGTGTTGTCGCACAATATCTCCAGTGGGTCCAAGGCATTTGGAACCACACCAAGCTCAGTGATGAAGTTTCTGATCCAAACTCCTTCACTTGATGCTTCCGAAGCAGCCATGTATTCCGCTTCTGTTGTAGATCCCGCGATCACGCTTTGCTTGCAGCTTCTCCAGCTCACAGCTCCACCATTCAAAATATAAACGTATCCTGTCTGAGATTTAGAATCATCCGGGTCGGTGTCGAAGCTAGCGTCGACGTAACCTTTTACGACGAGCTCCTCGTCACCTCCATAGACCAAGAACATTTCTTTAGTCCTATTTAAATACTTTAGGATGTTCTTTACGGCTGTCCAGTGTTCCACTCCTGGATCACTTTGGTATCTGCTCGTCAAACTAAGAGCATTGGACACATCCGGTCTAGTACACAACATGGCATACATAATAGAACCTATGGTCGAGGCATATGGCACTTTGCTCATAGTTTCTCTATCTTTTACCGTAGCTGGACACTGAGCCTTGCTCAATATCTTACCTGACAACATGGGCAATGAACCTTTCTTTGCTTTATCCATTCTGAACCTCTTCAGAACCTTGTCCAGGTATGTACTTTGGCTTAAAGCTATTAGGCGTCTTTCTCTATCTCTATAGATTTTGATGCCTAATATATAAGCAGCTTCCCCTAGGTCTTTCATTGAAAAACATTTATTCAAATAACTCTTCACATCGTTAAGCATATCGATGTCATTTCCAATAATCAATATGTCATCCACATATAGTACTAAAAATGTCACCGAGCTCCCACTCACTTTCTTGTAGATACAAGCTTCGTAGCAATTTGGAACAAATCCAAAACTCTTGATCACTTGATCAAAACGAAGGTTCCAACTCCGAGATGCTTGCTTCAGTCCATAAATGGAACGCTGAAGTTTGCACACTTTATTAGCATCCTTAGGATCGACAAAACCTTCGGGCTGCATCATATACAACTCTTCATCAATGTTGCCATTGAGGAACGCAGTCTTGACATCCATCTGCCATATTTCATAATCATGAAACGCAGCAATTGCTAATAAAATCCGAATGGACTTAAACATCGCTACGGGAGAGAAAGTCTCATCGTAGTCAACACCTTGAACTTGCCGAAAACCTTTTGCGACAAGCCGAGCTTTATAGACAGTAACATTACCATCCGCGTCCGTTTTCTTCTTGAAAATCCATTTGCACTCAACGGCCTTACGGTCGCTAGGAGGATCCACCAAAGTCCACACTTGGTTTTCGCTCATGGATCCCAATTCGGATTTCATGGCCTCTAGCCATTTCTCAGAGTCTGGGCTCATCATTGCTTCCTCATAGTTCGCAGGTTCGCTGTTGTCTAACAACAATACGGTTAAGACAGGGTTGCCGTACCATTCAGGAGTGGCACGTGACCTTGTCGACCTGCGAAGTTCAGTAGTAGCATCGTTTGAAGTTTCATGATCTTTATCATTAGCTTCCTCTCTTGTTGATGCAGGCGGCGCCGGAACAATTTCTGGTGCTGCGCTACTCTCCAACTCGAGAGAAGGTTCAATAACCTCGTCTAGCTCTACCTTTCTCCCACTCACTTCTTTCGAGAGAAACTCCTTCTCAAGAAAGGATCCGTTCTTTGCAACAAACACTTTGCCTTCGGATCTGTGGTAGAAGGTATACCCAATCGTTTCCTTAGGGTATCCTATGAAGACGCATTTCTCCGCTTTGGGTTCGAGCTTGTCCGGCATCAACTTCTTGACGTAAGCTTCGCATCCCCAAACTTTAAGAAACGACAACTTAGGTTTAGCACCAAACCAAAGTTCATACGGTGTCGTCTCAACGGATTTAGATGGTGCCCTATTTAAAGTGAATGCAGCGGTTTCTAATGCATAACCCCAAAATGATAACGGCAAATCTGTAAGAGACATCATTGATCGCACCATATCTAATAGAGTTCGATTCCGGCGTTCAGACACACCATTGCGCTGTGGTGTTCCGGGTGGCGTGAGTTGCGAAACGATTCCGCTTGCTTTAAGATGCGTGAGAAAATCATAACTCAAATACTCACCTCCACGATCGGATCGTAGAAATTTAATTTTCCTGTTACGATGGTTTTCCACTTCGTTCTGAAATTCTTTGAACTTTTCAAACGTTTCAGATTTATGTTTCATTAAATAGATATACCCATATCTACTTAAGTCATCAGTAAAAGTGAGAAAATAGCGATATCCACCGCGCGTCGAAATACTCATTGGTCCGCACACATCGGTATGTATGATTTCCAATAAGTCCGTTGCTCGCTCCATTATTCCGGAGAACGGGGTTTTGATCATCTTGCCCATGAGGCATGGTTCGCACGTGTCAAATGATTCAAAATCAAGAGACTCCAAAAGTCCATCAGAATGGAGTTTCTTCATGCGTTTTACACCAATATGACCTAGACGGCAGTGCCACAAATAAGTTGGATTATCACTATCTACTTTGCATCTTTTAGCCTCAATGTTATGGATGTGTGTTTCATTGCTTTCGAGATTCAGAAGAAATAAACCATTCACAACAGGTGCATGACCATAAAAGATGTTATTCATATAAATAGAACAACCATTATTCTCAGATTTAAATGAATAACCGTCTTGCAATAAACATGATCCAGATATAATGTTCATGCTCAACGCAGGCACATAATAACACTTATTAAGGTTTAAAACTAATCCCGAAGGTAAAACTAAGGAGAGCGTGCCGACGGCCATCACATCAACTTTTGATCCATTGCCAACGCGCATCGTCACCTCATCCCTTGCTAGCCGCCGTCTATTCCGTAGCTCCTGTTTCGAGTTACAAATATTAGCAACTGAACCAGTATCATATACCCAGGCACTACAACGAGCGCTAGTAAGGTAGACATCAATAACATGTATATCAAATATACCTTTGATGGTGCCAGCCTTCTTGTCCGCTAAGTACTTCGGACAGTTTCGCTTCCAGTGACCCTTGACCTTGCAATAGAAGCACTCAGTGTCCGGCTTAGGTCCAGACTTGAGCTTCTTCTCAACAGGAGCAACACACTTGCCGCTGCCTTTCTTGAAGGATCCCTTTGCTCCCTTAGCTTTCTTAAAGCTAGTGGTCTTGTTGACCATCAACACATGATTGTCTTTCTTGATATCCACCTCCGCAGCTTTCAGCTTAGCGAAGAGCTCAGTGATCGTATCAGTGGAACCAATTTGATTATGAGTAACTACAAAACCTTTGTAGCTAGGAGGGAGTGATTGCAGAACTCTGTCAATCTTGAGCTCCTCTGGAATCTTGCAGTCCAGTTGCTCAAGGCGTTGAGTGTAGCCCGACATCTTAATGGCGTGCTCACTAACGGAACTCCCTTCCTCCATCTTGCAGTTAAAGAACTTCTCAGAGATCTCATATCTCTCAGAACGGGCTTGAGTCTGAAACATGGTTTTCAGTTCCTCAAGTATCTCATAAGGCCCGCGGTACTTCTCAAAACGATTTTGAAGTTCCGGTTCCATAGAAAACAGCATGGTACTCATAATCACATCACAATCATCTCTACGAGCATTGAAGTCAGCAAGTTCTTCAGTTTTCGCAGTTGCAGCAGGGGTGTCACCTAGCGCTTTGTCAAGTACATAGGCTTTTTGTCCGCCAGCGAGTATGATTCTCAGATTGCGGAACCAGTTGGTGAAGTTAGACCCATTGTTCTTAAGCTTTTCTTTCTCAGCAAACACGTTGAAGTTGAAGTTGGACTTAGCCATTTGATCTACAACATTGCAAGTACAATTTAGACTATGTTCATGATAACTAGTTCAACTTAATCAAATTACTAGATGAACTCCCACTAAATTCAACATCCCTCAAGTTGTTTAGTGAACACGATCCAAATTCACCACACCTAATCCGATCTTCACGAGAAGAGATGTGGTTTCAATGGTGGACAACTCAGTGTCGATCATATCATTCATATGACTCATGATTAACCTTTCGGTTCATGTGTTCCGAGGCCATGTCTGTACATGCTAGGCTCGTCAAGTCAAACCCAAGTATTTTCCGCGTGTGCAAAACTGGCTTGCACCCGTTGTATGTGAACGTAGAGTTTATAGCACCCGATCATCACGAGGTGCTTGAAAACGACGAACTTTCGCAACGGCGCATACGAGGGGAGAACACAATTTTATCTTGATCTTTAAGTGAGGAATCATCTTATAATGCTACCGTCGCGATCTTAGCATAATAAGATACATAAAAGGATAAACATCACATGCATATAATTTTATGTGACATGGTATAGCCAATCTCCGCGCCATGATCTCCATCTTGTGCGCGCCGGCATGATCTCCATCACTCCACCATGATTGCCTCCACCACGAATAGCAACTACAACTATTGCTAACTACTTAGCGATAAAGTAAAGCTATTACATGGCGTATAAGAAGTTGACACGCAGGTCATACACAATTATAAAGACAACCATATGGCTCCTGCCGGTTGTTAACTCATCGACATGCAAGTCGTGAAAGATTACAAAACATGATCATTGCATACAACTCAATTCATACTCATCATGTCTTGGGCCACACCATATCACAAAACACTCCCTGCAAAAACAAGTTAGACGCCTCTACTTTGTTGTTGCATGTTTTACGTGGCTTATGGGAGTAGCAAGCTAAGAACGATTCTTACCTACGAAAAGCCACAACGGTGATATTATGGTTGCTAACATCCGATGTAAATCCCATGACTACTATAGTGAGAGAAACTGGCATCCACCAGCCGCATGTATGGAACAAGCCACACGTCAAGTGCGGAGCCGGTCTCGCGAATGCGGTCGCGTAAAGTTGGCCTGGACCGCTTCAATCTCACTATACCGCGCCATAAGAAATACACAACAAGAGGTTTGCAACAGAAAACATCAACGCCCGCAACAAACATGTTGCGTTCTACTCGTGAAACACATCTACGCATAGATCTAGCTCTGATACCACTGAAGGGTTTCGTAGCATAGTAAATCAAAAAATTTCCTACGCAACGAACAAGAAAGCCAAGATCTAATCTAGGAGATGTAATCAACGAGAGAGGTAGATGAGATCTTCATACCCTTGAAGATTCGCACAGCGGAAACGTTCAAGAGAACGTGGTTGACGTAGTCGTACTCGCCGTCTCCTCCTCGCGATCCGATCCGATCCTACGCCGCAAGTGGCGGCGCCTCCGAGAGTTGCACACGTGCGGTGCAGCGACGTCTCCTCCTTCCTTGGTCCAGCAAGTATGGTGGAGAGATAGATTGGATCGGCAGCACGACGGCGTGGTGCTTATGGTGGAGAGTTTCTGCGGCAGGGCTTCGCCTACGCGCAGTCGCGAGAGAGAGAGAGGGAGGGCAACAGTTGGCGGCTAGGGTTTAGGTTGGGGTGAGAGAGGGCTGCGCCCTTGCCCCCCTATATATAGAGGGGTGGCCGGCCAAGGCCAGCTTGGCCTCTCCCCAAACCCTAGCCGACTTGGAGTAGGAAGAGTGGGGGGCAAGTTTCCCCCCCTTCCTTCTTTGAAGACCCCCTTAGGGTTTCCCCTTGGGCTGGCCGGCTGGGCCTTAGGGGCCTTGTGCGCCTGGCCCAGGGCGGCCAGGGCACTTCCCCTTAGGCCCACGCAGGCCTCCGTCAAGTGGGCCCACGTTGGTCCCACTCCGGAACCTTCTAGAACCTTCCGGTACAATACCGATAAACTCCGAAACCTTTCCGGAATCCAAAAACTGCTTTCCTTTATATGAATCTTATTCTCCGGACCATTCCGGAATCTCTCGTGACGTCCTGGATCTCATCCGAGACTCCGAACTAAAACTCATAAACCAATTATCCATTCTATCCTAGCGTCGATGCACGTTAAGTGTGTGACCCTACGGGTTCGAGAATATGCAGACATGATCTTCTATCAATAATCAATAGCGGGATCTGGAAACCCATATTGACTCCCACATATTCATCGATGATCATATCGGATGAACCACGATGTCAGGATTCAATTAATCCCGTATATGTATTCCCTTCGTCACACGATATTTTACTCGCCCGAGATTTGATCGTCGGTATCACCATACCTAGTTCAATCTCGTTCACAGCAAGTACTTTACTCGTTCCGTAATCCGATATCACTTCGTGATTAACTCCTTAACCACATGCTTGCAAGCGGTGTTGATATCGATTACCGAGTGGGCCCGAAGTATATCTCTCCGACTTGGGAGGGACAAATTCCATCTCGATACATACAACTCAACAAGTACTTTCTGATCACCTGAGAGACACCTTTATTATCACCCTCACATAGGATGACGTTTGATGACTTCAAAGCTTTCTTCCGATACTAGGGAGTTGTATTATCTCATGGTCTAAGGAATACAATACATGACATAGGAAAAGCTTCGCAAAGATGAACACGATGACACGATCTAATTGCTCTGCTTTATTTGGGTCTGTCCATCACACCATTCTCCTAATGATATGATCTCATTATTAATTGACAACACATGTCTATGATTAGGAAACCTTAACCATCATTAATCAATGAGCTAGTCCATAGAGGCGTACTAGGGACACGGTGTTGTTCATAAACCACACAAGTATTAAAGTTTCCGCTTAATACAATTCTAGCATGGAATATAAACATTATCATGAACAAGAATTATAATAATAACATCTTTATTATTGCCTCTAGGGCATAATTCCAACATGTTTACCGCGACACGCGTCCGTGGGACTGCACGTTAGCACCGTTACGTGTACTCAGTTCTACCCTCGAGTCTTACACTGGAAAAATATCTGTACTCAGTTTTCCCCTCGAGTACTAATACTGGCTAGTGCAATATACCCAGTTTTATCGTCAAGTGGCTGGTCAACAGAGAGTCAACAGATGGGATTAAGCCATCTAATTGAGTCATTTCATGTGCAAAAAAATTCAAAAAATAAAATCATAGTGCCTCCAACTCATGCGCAAAATAAAATCATAACAATCATATATAAATTAAGTTTTCACACAAATGGCCACTTCTGAAATCACTAGTAGCTATGAAGGTTCATGGCTTTCCACTCAAACCCCTTCTCAAAATATCTATACCCAAAACATAGTTTGTCTGAATGAGGCCATAATTTTTACACTCATGTATATTTGAATTGCTAATACTTTGAGGTAGGCCAACCTGGGTTTCATTGTACAAAACATGTGTTTTTCTTTTTCTAAATCTCTTATTTGAATTTCTTAGCCTGTTTATTATTTACTTGCCCTTGTATCCTTGATACTACTCAGTTTTACCCTCTCCTTTCTCACAGAAGCCCAAACTTGGCCTGATTGGTCGAGCTGTTATCACACGGATCGTGCCCACCTACCGTCGATCCTATGATCTAACGGGCAGGATCGTGCCACCCTCTCTCTATCTGTCGGTGGCAAACTACTACCCCTCTATGTATGCTAAATAACGAGTTGGCCACCGGATTCAACATGATAAACTATCACAAATTTCCACTTCTTGTAGGCATTAATTTTCACGGTAAAATGATGAACTATCACGAATTTCCATTTCTTGTAGGCATTACTTTTCACGTTGAAATGATAAACTATCACGAATTTCTATTTCTTTTACGCATTACTTTTCACGGTAAAATGATGAACTATCACGAATTTCCATTTCTTTTACGCATTACTTTTCACGGTAAAATGATAAACTATCACGAATTTCCATTTCTTTTACGCATTACTTTTCACGGTAAAATGATGAACTATCACGAATTTCCATTTCTTTTACGCATTACTTTTCACGGTAAAATGATAAACTATCACGAATTTCCATGTCTTTTAGGCATTACTTTTTTGTTGAGATATAAACCACCCCCACAACGGTCATCTCCTCCTTAATTTATTGTGTAAACCCCACAACGGTCATCTCTACCTTAATTTATGGTGTAAACCCCACAATGGTCATCTCTCCCTTATAAACCCCCACAACGGCCATCCCTCATGTCAATAGGTTCTGCCTCTCTCTTCTTCGTTTCTGCCTCTCTCTTCTTCGTTCACATACACTTGATCCATTGCCATGGCTTCCACGTCTCGAACGCCGACCGGAAGGGGAAGGGGAAGGGGAAGGGGAAGGGGAAGGGGAAGGGGAAGGGGAAGGGGCGGCCTGGGTGGTGGATCATCATCATTGCCACCACCACCGTCAACACTGCCATTGATCATAGAGGAGTTCTTCATCACCATCTATGAAGACCCTTTGGCCAAGAAGGTACGTACGCGTTCCCACATATATGATGCATGTGATTAATTATGTGCATATTCTAAAAAACCTTTAATTTCAAACGATCGGTGCTCGATCTCTTTGCAGGCACTCCCACAAAAGTTTGCGAACTATCTTGATGGCCAGGAGCCCGCAAAGGTGTATCTGCGAGCAGCTGACTGCGGTCCTCATCTCTGGACCGTGGAGGTCCTATTTGACGGACAAGGCCGGATGTACCTCGACAAGGGCTGGGAGAATTTTGCCATCGCGCACGGTGTGGATTTCGGCTGCTTCCTACACTTCAAATATGAAGGCGATTATGTGCTCACAGTGAAGGTGTTCGACGGAACAACGTGCAGGAAGTACTACTACACGGACGATGAAGATACTGACGATGAAAGCGACGACGACGTGAAGCCATGCATCTAAGGGGATTATGACCAAGAATATATATGTAGCTTCATATGCATCGATTTATAGATCTAGCTATTTTCTATATATTATGCATGTAAAAATAATTGGGAATCGCAATTTCCACCATGATTCGAGCACCACAGCCTCCAAACGATGCCGATGCCGATATCGGCATGGTCAGAACGGCTATGCATGCTCGCCGCCACTGCTAGGTCACCGTCGGGATGCACCCTCAATCCCGTCCCCTCATTCGATCACTGACACACCAGAGATACCGCCGAGGCCAATGACGAACATACATGCTGATGCCAATACCGAACATGCACGCCGCTGTGGGCACGGCCACGTCGCCCCGCTATGTTGGACGCCACAGACCACCGCGAGGTCTTTCCCTTCGCCACCACACTCCCCTAGCACCTATCTATACACGCCAGAAAGGACAGACACTAGTTTTCTCTACATTGCTCGCGTTCGTGTCCGACACCATCAGTCAAAGTGTTGAGGTCGTCGTCGATGTCCTCGACCATTTCTTCTCTTCTTTGCATGGTTAAACGCGTCTAGTTCATATCTATCTAATGCGTCTGGTCTCGCCTCATGCAGTTCTTTGTGGACGTCGATCTCATCTCGGCACCCCGCAGGCCACCTCCTCCGCTGTAGAGCTCCGTTTAAAAATCTAATCCTACCCGTGTATTGCACCTTGTATCATCGTCATGGCCCCACTTGTCATTTGATATACCGAAGCCCCACTCGTCCGCGTTTTGGTCAGGGATACGGCGATGCTTACGGTCAAACAAAGATGGATGCTCTGACGTGTCTTTGCGGGCTCTACGTGGCCCCACTAGTCAGCAGTTAATGGTCAAAGGTGTTCAACCGTCGGGCAACCGGCCGTTCCAGCACTGGTGACGGTTTCAGCCAAGGGCTTGGACAAAACTGAGAAAAAACTAAGGAGCTGGGGAAAACTAAGTACAACTAAGGACCCGAGGGCACGAAAATAGAAATCCCTTTCTTTAACGCCTTTGAGCTAGGCGCAGAAAGTGCGAATCAAGTATTTTCGAAAGAGGTAGTAAGATCAACTGTTTCCTCAAGATCACCACTTACCACACTAGGCACCTTAGAGGTTCCCGAAGATGATTCAACCTGCAAGTCACTCTTAGTTGAACTAAAAGTCTTACCAATCTTAAAAACATGCTGCGGTTTAGGACAGACACCTTGGGAACATACATAAATTTTTGCTCTTTTCCACCAAAAGCTTTCTCCTTCTTAAACTTAAGAGAAGAGAAAATTGAACTTAAAGTTTCCATGGACTCCTCTAGTTTCCCAATCCTAAGGTTTTGACTATCAAGAGTAGTGCTAGCCTCTAAAATGGTGATTCTCTTACCAATACTTTCTATCAATTCATTAACGCGGCTAGCATTATCAAGGATATTTGGCAAACTTTTTTCTAAAGAGCTAAGCTTTTCTAAAACTTCCTCCAAAGTGACCTCAGTTTTAACAACATGAATAGGTGGTACTCCCACTAAAATTTCAATTAAAGTGCATGCTTCAAGAGCGGGAGTACCCAGAAAATTACCTCCTGCAAGAGTATTAAGAACATACCTATACCAACTAGTTATACCAACATAAAAATTTCTAAGGAGGATCATGGTAGAATGCTTCTTTGTACACATATGATGAGAATTGCTAATACGGTACCAAGCATCTTTCAAGCTCTCTCCCCCTTGTTGCTTAAAAGTATGAACTTCAACTTCAGGATTACTCATTCTAACAAGACTAAAAGCAAGCAAGTAAAAACAACTACAAAGGATACTAATTTTTTTGTATTTTTGATAAAACGATGCAAGTAAAAATAAAGTAAAACAAAACTTAAAACAAAGTAAAGGATGTGCGTGTGAAACTCCCCTTGCAGAAGTCTTCTTTTTCCTCTCCGGCAATGGCGCCAGAAAAGAGCTTGATGCGGCACGGTATTGATAGTTTTTCACCGTTCAGTTGGAAACCCCAAGAGGAAGGTATGATGAATATAGCAGCAAGGTTTTCCCTCAGTAAGAAACCAAGGTTTGTCGATCAGGAGAGGAAGAAGCCAAACGACTGAAGGTGATGCTTGATAGTCTAGTGACACTCCAACAAGGGCGTCGTTTACGATAAAATGAGTTAGCGTGTCTTCAACTAGTAGCAACGTGGAACCTGCACACAACACAACCAAATACTTTGCTCCCAACTTACAATGAGGTTGTCAATCTCACCGGTTTGCTGTAAACAAAGGAATGAGCGTATCGAGTGGAAAATAGTAATAGTATGCGAGTAAAGTAAACAGTGCGAGTAAAGTAAACAGGTGATAGCAATATAAAGGAAATATGACCGGGGTCCACAGTTCACTAGTGGTGTCTCTCCATAAGATAAAATAACACATGCTGGGTAAACAAATTACAGTCGGGCAATTGATAGAATAAAGACAACGTGATATGTTAAGAGGATCACTATGAGATTTACTCCGGGCATTACAACAAGATACATAGACCGCCATCCAACTGCATCTATGACTAATAATCCACTTGTGGCGAATCAATCCGAGAACTCCACAAGTATTAAGTTGCGAACAATAGATAATTGCATTAAGTAAAGTGTGTAATATAAACAAAGCATATGCCCTTGAGCATATGAATGTTGTTTTCCCCCTAGTAGCAACAGCACATCTACAACCTTAGAGGTTTCTGTCACTCCCCCAGATTAAATAGAGGCATGAACCCACTATCGAGCATAAATACCCCCTCTTGGAGTCACTAGCAACTACTCGGCCAAGATAGCTACTAACAACGGAGAGCATGCAAGATCATAAACAACATAGAGATAACATAAGGTAATATTCAGTACTTCAACTCAATCATAACACCAATATTCATCGGATCCCAACAAACACAACATGTAGAATTACATAACGGTGATCTCGATCATGTAAAGCAGCTCACGAGATCTAAACATGAAGCACATGGTGGAGAAGACAACCATCTAGCTACTGCTATGGACCCATAGTCCAAGGTAGATTACTCACTCATCGCGCCGGAGGCAAGCATGGCGATGAAGAAGACCTCCGGTGGCGATTCCCCTCTCCGGCAGGGTGCCGGGAAGAGCTTCTGGACCCTCCCGATCTTCGGGTCGACGGTGGCGGCGGATCGCGATGTTTTCTGGAAAAGTGATCGGGTCTTTAGGTTTTCCCGTCGGGGGGTCTTTATAGGCGAAGGGGCGGCGTCAGAGGTGGGCCAGGGTGGCCTCACCACCAGGGGCGCGGGCCAGCCCTAGGCCGCGCTGCCCTGTGGTGTGGGCACCCTGTGGCCCCTCTCCGTCCCCTCTTCGGTCTTCTGGAAGCTTCGTGAAATATCTGGACGTCTGGCTTTGGTTTCGTCCAATTCCGAGAATATTTCCTGTGTAACTTTTCTAAAACACAAAAACAACAAAAAACAGGGAACTGGCACTGTGGCATCTCGTTAATAGGTTAGTTCCGGAAAATGCATAAAAATGCCACGAAGTGTAACGAGATACTAAGCAAATAGTGTAAAAACAAGCATGGAGCATCAAAAATTATGGATACGTTGGAGACGTATCACCTTCCTCTTGGAGTTTCCCAACTGGTCCTGTGAGACATCAAGACATTTATCGTTCTGAGAAATTGCTCTTGTGAGCAAAGAGCCCACCTATGATCGGATGGTTAGGAAGGTGGTTGTACCTCCAACCCACCACTTATCAAACCCCGGGTTTAGCACCACATGTGTTCCATTAATGCAGGATATTATTTATGTGGGTGGCCACGTCAGCATCAATAGCAAGTCACATATGACTTTCGATATGAAATTACAAGGAATTATGCAACCTTTGGCATGCACAACTTTGAAACCATATTGAAAGGACCATTGATATACTGAAAATACACTTTACTCTTTAGCAAACAATTGGCATGTAAGTTGCTAATTGTGTGTTGCACAATTTATCCGCCTACATGATGGAGATTTATCATGGTCTCATAATAGTATTGTTGACATTGATCCTAAACAAATTGCTGATGTGAGAACCAGAACTATCATCGTGATGTATAAGATTTTAATTACTCATTTACTCTAGAGAAGTTGGTAATCATAAGAGAAATGATATAGCACAGCACCGCGAGCACAATATACGGCACTTAGATCATAAAACATGTCATATGGCATTCAAATTCAGCTACCATTCTTGTAGTTGAAATATGAAATGCATGTTGCACTACCATTCTTGTAATTCAAACATGTAATGCTAGTGCAAGTTCTTTCTGCTGCATGTATCAACAAAAATTTTCTGACATTTCTATCAAAATATACTAAAACAACTAGGTCACCAGATCAAAATCATAGTGTTCCATCCAAGAAAAAAACATTGTTCAACCCTGGTTTGAATGAACATGTTTGTCATCATATGTCACTGGGAGATGTTACTGGTTGGAGCCATACTAAAGCCATAATATGCCATGAGTAAAACACCTGCGTATTTCACCAGTTTTTTTAACAAGACCCTAACTTATGACCTGATATGGAACTACTAGCCGAAGAAGTTCCAGCAGCACATGGAACATCTCGTACTTGAACTTTTAAAATACGTGACCCGGTGGTGTCTAGTACATCAAGGCATTCCTGGAGATCAGCATCACTATCTAAAATCACCCATTCGTCCTCATCATCCTTGTACTTGAGCTGAAATGTGCCAACTGATAGCTTCAGCCTTCTCGCGATTTCACCGAGCAGATTCTGGTATTTCATAGATGCAAGTAATTTCAGCCTTACAATATCATCTTTGTAAGAGGCCTTGATGACTATGCTCAAATTGCTTCCATTAGCAATGTTCAAAGTTCCCTCACTTGATGTACTACCACTGGAACAATCTGTCATGATGGAAGAAGATGGCAGACTTTGCTCAACCTTTGTACTGCCCTTATTTGTTTGGGATGTTTTTACCTCCGCTTTGGATTGTTCTCGCACAGAAATAGCATCCAATAGTACATTCTTCTGATCCACTCCCTCTACCCACATATCGTCCATTCTGACAGCACGAGTCAGTTCTTTTGCAAGACATGAACCATTTGACGCGTCTTGACACGGTGGCCCTTCTGATGTTCTTTCAACATGTGAATTTGGAAATAACCATCCATGATTCAAGTTAATATGATCTTCGCACTTTTTTGCATTGTGTGCTTCTGGGAGTACAACTTGGCTTAGATATTCTCTCTGGTAAGCATCATAGTCAGGTTGGAGTTTACGGCTGGACAAGTCAGATTCAATGGTTAGGGGATCAGAACATATATGTTCAGCATTTATCATCGAAGGCTCTTCGGAAGGAGAAACCGATGAAACAAGACATCCGGTGGCAGGATCATATTTTATTACTCCTTCGACTCCATGTACAGAACTTATCACATTCTGAATCTTCTCCAGGGACCGATTTACCTTCTTAATCTTACGAGATGGCCACCTTAATATTCCATGCTTCCGGCATATCCTTTTCAGTGTTGTAGGGCAAACTGCAAAGAACAGGCAAAGAAACAACAGAGATACTGTAAGTTCCTCTTTCCCTATAGGCTATAGCATCATACCCTTTACTTGGACAATTCTAATAATAGTCTGTTTCGTTCAGTTTCATCACCTAGTTGAATAACAATCATTGATTTGTATGAAAAGAAACCAGCAAAGGATCGTGAGAGCATAAAGAACTTACCACCAATGCTCTTTGCAGCATCTTTTAAACTGCCAGCAAAATATTGCTGAAGGATACTCAAGCTGACATTCTTCTCTGATGAGATGCGTATTCTCGGCCCATGAGATGCAGATTCCATACTCAAGCTAACATTCTTCTCTATTGAACTGCATATTTTAGAACTTTGAGATGTGGTGCCATGTTCGAACTGCAAAATGACTGGACATTAGACATTAATTGTTGAATTATATGACATGCAAAAAGAGTACAAGGGATTGTCACTTTATGAGGGCATTCGGCTATCTATATCTGGATTCTAAATTGAGAATATATTCTAGCTTATTATTCCCAAAGGCTATTCTATTAATGCACGATAGTTGGTAATATTCAAATTCAACACTACTACATAACCAAGTAAATGCATACAGGTCTTGTTTTTAGAACCATTTTATGTGTGCTCTCTAGATCCTAGGAAAACCTCTAGATGAAGAACAAATATCTGGCAAGATGAGACAGGAGTAGACATCTACATCTACACGACAAGAACAGATAACTGGCAACAAGGAAATGAGACATTTTTGTTATATAGGAATCTGCTCCAGCAGTTTATCAGCCAAAAATGCCTTGCAAAGTTTAGTTTACAACTGTAAAGTGGTTGGGCTTTAAAAATAAGTTAAGGACTGAATCGCAGAAAGCATGGACCAACCAGAATACAGGGGTCTGAAAGAAATGCAATAAAAGATGAGAATGAAAAAGGACCTTCTTAGCATATTTGATATCCATAAGTTTCTCAACAGTGCTTCTTATATGATTATCCAAAGGCATATTTGTTTTGATTTCACTGGATATAGCATCAATTTGGTCGTACGAATTAACAGAAATATCAGCCGACGAGCATCTTCTTCCAGATGGCACTGTTATGGCATTTTGCTTCAGTTCAACATCCGAAACTGTTCTCAGACTACTGCATACTCTCTGCATGGTCACTGCGATGTCGTCGACTAAGAGTTGCTGTTCTTCATCAACTTTGCACGCGAGTGGAAGGAAAAACTCTAGCACATAATCATCATTTCCGGTGTATGTGCTGCGCAACCTTATTGCAACAGCAGCATGAAGACCAAACTTACGGGCATGATGAGCGAGCGGATAGTCATGCATATCGTATTCTCTCACATCAGATGAGAAGAAGGGGTTATTTGATAAAATTGCATTTCCAGCAACACCTTGTCCTTTCTCAAGGGGGTGTTGGGCACACGCATCGACAAAGTCATGCATTCTCATGTCATTGATATAACATGCAGATTCTTGCACGCAAAGGACATCTTTGTTCCGCAAACCAAACTTTATAGCCTGGTCACCATACTCTGCTGACGCATTCAAATTGTTGTTAGGGTAAACTGGAATCCATGCAAGTGCCAGAGGTAGCATGTGTGTATGGCAAACAACTCGGAGAACGTCCAATATTTCCGTCAATACTAATTCCTGATTCCTGGTAAGGCTCTGCATTGTAGATGTAGTATTAGGTTAAGGTTCAACAATTATGGTGATATACATGTCCTTTCTGTGCAATGGCATTAGGGGTAGCAATGTTGGTACCTGAGGATGCGTCCTTGCTTTCACTGTGCTCAAATGAACAGACTGTAAACATAACAATGTCACAGTTAGTACTATGAGAAATACTTTGTGCTGAAAGATACCGGGACGAACTAAAAATCATATATACACTGGGTTGGACCGGAGAAAATTAAAAAATTAGCCCCATCCAGTGATAGTGTTAACTTACTAAAAATGTAATTAACTCATTACAGTTTTCCACCTCTAAGATACGTTTGAACATATTGTTGAATTTTTTACCTCATTGCAAATCATGGCACCTAAAATTGGTGATTGGAGGGGCAATAAATAATAACAATTATATGTTACTATATCTACACTTTTTTAAGTCATTGGTTTAAATTAACTGGTTACTACTTCAATATAATTAACAGATGTGTAAGAAAGCTAAAGTTCCTAAAACAACTTATGAAACTTTTGATATATGAAACAGGGGGCATTTTTTTATGAGGAAGATACAGTATTACAGTGCACTTCCACTATTATGAGTTCTGAGAGATTACAAAAACTTGAAAATACTACATGAATTTTTTTATATTTGTCCTATTATCTAGATTAAAAGTAGATCAATTAAGCTGATTGCCACTTTTAACAATATAATTATATTCATAACTTTTTAGGTAATCTAATTCGCAAATGAAAAGATTACACTGTGTACATCTATATGGGGCTCACTAAGCACATATTATTTTATCAGGTGCACTAAAAGCACATCACCTCTCTTTATTACACAAAGTTGGTACCAAATTCATGAGTCAGTTCATACTATGAGCTTCAGTTCATAATATTGTGCCTGTTCAGTAATACACATGAATCTGTACTGAACTGCAAAGAAAACATTAATAAAGCAATGATTTCAGCAGTTAAAAAGTTGCAGCTAGATGAATCGTATCAGTACTTTTGACAGCATACTTCAATGGAAAGAACGGTGTTATATTGTAAGCAGATCTTGAAACATGTAGCTTCTGTACTACAGTGCATTTCTCCAGAACTGTAGTGAATACTAATCCCAATTCTGAATAAGAATATTAGAAAGAACAAAATAAACAACCTGCAAAGCATTAGAAAGGTTGTCCATCTCTGAACAGAAGTTATCCTTTTCCTGTGTCATGACTACTTCCAGCACTGCACAGCAAGAGCCACCACTGCTTGAGTCGAAAACCGGCATGGCAAGAGATCCACGGACTTCATTGTGAATCGCATAATTTACCCTCAAGTACTCAGAAGCGTTGTAGTACATGACGTTTGATGTCCACTCTGGCATGCCGGATATGAAAACTCGTCCAGGCAATCCAGGAAACAGACCAGGTCCTTCTGTGGCAGAGAATGTGAACTGCCTAGAGACCTCCCTGTACCCTGTCAGCCTCTCATCAAGCAAGAAAGGCTGGTCAGAGGTGGTCAGCACCTGATGATCTCCATTTCTTACAGGGATCCAAGCTTGCACAAGGACAGCTCCACCAGTTGATGCTTCTTTAAGCATGGACAATGCCCCGAGCATCCTCTCCGTCAGAGTGACACCACCATAGACTGCCTTTGGAATAGTTTGAGTGCACATGTGCTTGCCCTCATCAGAGCCTAAACTGGCAGAAGAATCACTACCATCAGCAATGAGAACATCACCTTGTGCCTCTATACTCACAGGAGGTGGTGAAGGTGAAATGCTAATCATCTGCTGCGCAGGTGAAACACTGAAAGATGATGAGATACTGTCACCAAAGGAAGAACCAGCGACAAGTTCCGTGAAACTATCAAAGCCATCAAACGGTGAGAGCATGAGCAGGTCCATGTCCGAACCCCCATCTCTGTAATATTCTGGTGTCCCAACCTCACCCATCCCTGAGACCCTGACCTTCTTTCTCCAAGATCAATTTTTTTCTGAACTTAGACACGCAAAATTTCAGTTGATTCCTGCAGAGACATTTATATGTGACATTTGCTCATAGCAACATTTAATAAATAATAATAAAATGATAAAAGCAATCCTACTAACTTCCCATATACAGATTTAGCCGAAAGGGAACAATTTTGCACAATAAAGCATAAAACTGGCAACGACTAATATACAGGAAGTGAGAATTTCCCTTCCCGAAAGAAGTGACTGCAGTTCTTGGAGAAGTGAAGGGGAAAAAAAAATCATACAACGCAGCAGTTCTTCAGGAAAGCGAACTCAAAGAAGAAGATTCTAGAAGGGCCATGTCTCCTCATACCTCAGATAAATCTTGGACGGAAAAACCAGAATCGGGAGGGAGAATGGAGAGCTAGCGCTCGAGCCTCCCAACCTGATACCTAAGAGCCTGGGGGGAGTCTCATGAACCCCAACACGAGCCTGTCACTGTCATCCAAAATTATTTTCTGCTTAGAAAAAGAGAAGATTTTTGTAGCCGACGAAAGTATAGGAGCGGCGCGACCGCGATGTATTCTAGGTAAACAATAAGAGTCATGGAGAAGTTGTTGGCAGAGGAGATTCCGCAGATTCCCTCGCCGGGGTAAGAACGATAGGAGAGAGGAATCCGGTGGGAGCTCTTCTTCCCCAATACTGTGCTTCACTGCTCGGAACCAAGTGTAGCCCTGGCTACATCTAACCCGTTGTTTTTTCTTTTTTAAAACTTCTAAAAACACCAGGACGCAGACAATGTTATATTATATCATGTAAATTTTTAGAATGAAATTCATTATATTCAGGCCTCAGTAAATTTCACAAAATGATAAATTCAAGATTTCATTCTTAATGTTCACCGACACATCTAGATTTGTTGTTTTTTTGCTCAGCACAAATACAACATATTTTGTCATAAAAATTTACACACTAGGTAACAAATATCAGGAGACGGCTTCACGCGCTTCACTCGTGCTTTGCCACGCGCTCTTTCGCGTGCACTAAATATGTTGAGTGGTTTTTGTGCGCGCGAAAAAAAATTGGGCATAGGTTTTTGCAGCATGACAGATCAACCCGCTAAACATGAGAACCGCCAGTGTTGGAGATGCTCTTAGGCTTTGCTCTATTACTACCTCCGTCCCAAGAAATAAGGCGCACTCCTTTTGCATGTTTTTTCTTTAACCAAGATTTACTCTAAATATATAAAGAATGTTGGTACAAAATTAGCATCATTGAAAAGTATGTTTCAATACAAATCCAGCGATACAAATTTTACATAATATAATTAAGTTTTAGTTGCTCTATTTATTCGGTCAAAATTTGCTTTAAAATACGTGCACCTTATTCTTTGAAATAGAGGTAGTACTAGTATAAGCACCAAACCGCATCCTTTCATAGTACTACCTCCATTCCAAGGCGTAAGACGTATATTTTGTTTAGAAAGTCAAATTATGTCAAGTTTGACTAAGTTTTTATCAAAAAAATTAATATACAAAATAAAAAATTAATATTATTAGATAGATAGTGAAATATATTTTTTGTGGTATCTACAAAATATCATATTTATTGATAGATTCTTTTAAAAATTTGATAAACTTAATTTAGTATAACTTTTTCAAAAAATATAGGTCTTAAGCTTTGGAATGGAGGTGATATTAAGTGGTGCCATGTCCATATACGCCGACGCTTAAAGTCTGTCCAACCAGGTGCCTCGACGTATGAGCTTATTTCCAATTTTGTAGCTACACGTATACATCACCTGTACCACGACATGCTAAAAACAAATACGATAAGAGAAACAGCTGTCCATCCATCCATACCTCTTGGAGGGATTCAATATTTTTTGGGAGTATAGAAGAGTTCAGTCTCGAGTCTTGACAATTTCTCAGTTCTAAAGTCAATGGTTTGATGGAGTTCAATACGTTTTAAATAAATTGTACTTTGGATGCAACATCTGTAGTACATGATGTAAAATGTTATACTGGGAACGATACCCTTTGTCTCGGGCTCGGTTACGTGTTATATATTGGTAGGAAGAGCCCCTACTGAGTTCGGGACATAGATTACGTTTAAACTCAACTAGTTTTTTATTACATAAAGTCTTGGTGAAGCCATCTGCAATCTGATCCTTGCTAGAGATGAACCTAACATCAAGTTGTCTAGCAGCAACCCTTTCTCGAACAAAGAAGAAACCAATCTCAATATGCCTGGTTCGAGCATGAAAAACTGGATTAGCAGACAAAAAAGTAGCACCAAGATTGTCACACCATAGACATGGTTTTTCCTTGAGGGAAATTCCAAGTTCATGAGCAAGAGCCTCAACCCAGATAAGTACTGTAGTAGCATTAGCTATAGCTTTGTATTCAGCCTCTGTACTTGAGCGAGAGACTGTTGCCTGTTTCCTAGCACTCCAAGAAATAAGATTAGGACCAAAAAAATATAGCAAAACCACCTGTAGATCGTCTATCATCAAGATCACCTGCCCAATCAGCATCAGAATATGCACTGAGAAGAGTGGAGTATGACGGCTTAAAGGTGATGCCAATCTGTGTAGTGCCATTTATGTACCTCAAGATCCTTTTTATAGCAGTCCAGTGAGCAGTAGTAGGAGCATGAAGATATTGGCAAACTTTATTGACAGAGAAACATAAGTCTGGCCTTATCAAAGTACGATACTGAAGAGCTCCAACAACACTTCTGTACTGAGTACTATCCTCGGGACCAAGTAGAGTACCCTCAGACAATGATAACTTGTCATTTACTGCAAGAGGTGTAGGACATGGCGAGCAATGTTTCATACCAACACGCTGAATTATGTCATTAGCATATTTTTCCTGATTCAACAATAATCCATTGGAGTGCTTATGCATCTCAATACCCAAGAAATAATGCAAGTCTCCAAGATCTTTGAGAGCAAAGTCTGTACTAAGAGTGCGTAGCAAAGCTGATATGGCAGAATCAGAAGAGCTTGCCACAATAATGTCATCAACATATATGAGAAGTGACAAGGGTATAGTTAATAGAGCCCGTTAGTTGAGTACCCCTAAGGCCCATATAGCTAGGCCCAATTGTAACGATAAGTCGAATACGAGTTCTTACCGTATGTCGATATTGTAATCTGTATCGGACCCTACCCGATCCTTGAGACCTGGCCATCTATATATAGGGCCCAGGAGGGGACGGTGTAGGCCAGATTGAAAGCAAGCCAGGTTGAATACCCAAGTTTACTTTCGACGCACACCTATTTTGATTAACTTTACCTTCGAGTTCATCCGACGCCCTATCTCCCCGATCCTAAGTCCTTCATCTAGGACATTTGTCGAGTTAACCCCTCGTCAATTGGCGCCGACCGTGGGGACTTTGGGTGTTGGAATCATGAATTCGACGGCTTTTTCGCTTTTAGCCAACAGCAGTGCAGAAGTCGACGAAAATCAAGAGATGGAATTGACAATTGGAAGTTTGAGCATCCTCATCGGGCCATCAGGCTCATCTCGCCTTTCAGATCCGACAAAACAAGATCCGACGGCAAGTGAGCCCGAAACAGTAGCAATGATGGAGTATTCCGACGGCTCTTCCAGCGAAGTAAACTCGCCGGTCAGCCTAGGAGAAGTGCAAAAAGGAAAAGTCGCAGAAGAAGCAAAGGAAAATCTCGACACAGGAGTCCAACTCGACGATCTCATGATCTGCCTCGACGATATCTCAGACAAATCAACAGACACATGGAAAACAGGGTTAGAGCTTTCTGAAGATGGTGACTCGATCTTCTCAAGCTTCAATAGTAATATCGGCAGACAATGCCAGGTGCTCGCCATTGTAGGAGACAACTCAAAAGAATTCGACGAAAATAATAACCGAGTGCTAAACCCAGCAAATATCGACAGAGGAGCAAACCACCTAGCAGAAGGACAAACAGCAGAATCCCTCACAGCCAGGGAAAAAATTCGACTATCAGTCGACGAATGGAGGATAATAAGAGAAGCCGTAGAGCACGGCACGCCAATACCATCAAACTCCAGCAAAGACATGCTTTTGGGGTATCATTATGCCCTAAGACAGCAGGTGAAGCAACTAGCAAAGGAGAAAATAGAGATCCAAAAAAGGAAGGAATCAGCCATCGCAGCTAGCGACGCCGCTCGTAAAGCACAAAGTGACGCATCATATAGTAACGCAAGGAAAAATCGTCGACACGGTTCAAGGTACGACAACCTCGAGTATTCCGACAGGCAAAGTATCTCCAAAAACCTCGACTCGTCCTTCCTATCGGTCGACGAGCAGGGGAACATCTTACCAAAAACCCCTGAAGCAGCACTAGTAGCAGCGCAAGCATATCTGCTTACAACTCGACCAAGTCCAGGAGATCCTAGGGAACATATGCACAGAGCAGCATTGAACGGACTTAACATGGTGGGCCACAAGTTATCAGCAAAAGGAGAGGAAACGCATCATCACAAGGAAGCACATAAAGCAAGGTCACGTCGCCGTCACAGCAGTCCTCGGCGCAGAAGCAGCAAGCAACGATCCCAATCGCCATCACCAAAACAGCACGGTGGAACCCAAAGATCGCGATCCCCAAATGAAAAACACGATTATGAAGAAGACGAAAAAGAAATGGGGGCATCATGCTTTACACGCAGGGTTCGCACCACTTCAGTTCCCAAGGGATTCAAGTTACCTCATGATCAGCAAAAGTACGACGGATCACAGGAACCGCAATCATGGCTCTCAGATTATCTACAAGCAGTACAAATATTAGGAGGAACCAAAGAAATAGCAATGCAAAGTTTGCAACTACACCTCACCGGCGCAGCAAGGTCATGGTTGAGCAAACTAGAGAAAGAAACTATTGGAAGCTGGAAAGACCTCACAAAGCAATTTACAAGCAACTTCAGGTCAACATACAAGCGGCCAGCATCAATAGAAGAGGTCAAAGCGTGTGTACAACAACGCGATGAAACATTGCGGGCATACATCCAAAGATGGAGTCTCATCAAAAATTCGGCAGTCGAAGTTTCAGACGAAAGAGCAATAGATGCGTTCATCATCGGATTAAGGCAAAGAGACCTAGTCGAAGAGATGGGCAGAATCAAGCCAAAAACAGTGTCAGACCTCATGGACGTAGCAAACAGATTTGCAGATGGAGAAGATGCATGCAACAACAAGCAGACGAGATCCCCAGAAGACGATAGAAGAAATAGATATGGAAGTCAAAGGAGACGGTCCCGAAATTACGACAACTATGGCTCTCATAGCCAAGTCGCCGCAGGATACAAAGACAACAACTATCAAGGAAGTGATTGCCGGAACTCGGGATATCGAAGCTACGGGAAAGAGGACTACACAAAGTTTCCCACCAGAGAACCCAGAGAGTACAACCCATCGCCAGAAGATATGCTCAACGGACCTTGTCACATACACTCAGCATTCGTCGATGGGAAGCGAGTATCAAGGCACGCAATGAAAGATTGCACAACATTCTTAAAACTGCAAGAGGCAGCATTAAACAAGCAAACCAAAGCAAGGCGACAAGGATTTGAAGGAAGCAACAATCCTCCGACAAAACAACAAGGAAACAACAGAGCTCCTCAAGGACAAGACCAGCAAAACCAGGGGCACGACGACGACGAAGGATACGTTTCATCAAAGGGCCACATCACAGCAATGATACAACCTGTGCCCAAGTCGAACAAAGATGAAAAGAGTATCACTCGACAAGTCAACTTAGCAGTAATCTCACCTCCAGCCACAACGGAGTATCTGCACTGGTGAGAACAACCAATCGAGTTCAACAGAGAAGACCACCCTATAACAGTACCTTGGCCAGGAAATGCGCCTTTGGTACTTAAAGCTCAAATTGGCGCATATGATGTCGACAGGATATTCATGGATGCAGGAAGTGGAATTAATCTGATATATGCAAAAACACTCAAAGCAATGCATATATCACTAGAGTTCTTGAAGCCAACAGACTGTTCCTTCCACGGAATTGTACCAGGAAGTGCCAATTATCCACTAGGACGGGTAGCACTCAACGTTTGCTTTGGCAACCGGCAAAACTACAGAAGAGAAAAGCTCGACTTCGTAGTCATGGACTGGCCATCCCAGTATCATGCGATCCTCGGGCGACCCGCGTTTTCGCGATTCATGGCAGTACCTCACTATACATATCTGGTACTCAAAATGCCAGGACCAAGAGGAGTAATCATAGTAAAAGGAAGTTTCGAAGTCTCAGATCTCTGCGACAGGGAGTTCCACAAGATGGCGCAAAACTTTGGCACGACAGCCAACTATGCAGAGAAAGCGAAGAACATGACCATAGAAGGTGTCAAGCTACTCGAAGGACGCGTTGCGGAACCCGAGATGAAGAAACCACGAGTAGGAGCATCAGGAGAAGACAAAAATACAGGAGAAGGAGAGAAAGCCACGACGGCATAAGCATCAAAGAACAATAAAATAGAGTAGAAGCATAAGGCTGTAAAAGCCACGAGTTATACCAGGGGCAATGCCCTCTAGATCCAAAACATAGGTCATGTAACAACCCAAAGAATTGTAATCCATTTCCTATTAATTAAAGTGCCAAATTTTGGACCAAATAAAACTTTTTCATTCATATTGCATGTATGCATATATTTCTAGATTATGTCTTTTATGATTTCATGTATGTATTAATTTGTTGTGCACTACTTAGTTAATTCAAACTGAACCAACAGAAGCATTAGAGAAGAACTATAAGAGCTAAAGAAACCAGAAATAAAAGTAATAAAGAAAAAGAGAAGAAAAGTTTGATCTAAGAAATATTATTGACTACCCTACTTTAGACACTTAGATTAAGAAATATGTAACTCAAGTTAGGGTGTCGTCAGTTAGTTGAGCTTGACCAGGCTGCGTACTAATTCAACCAAGAAGTTTCAAACAAAAATTCAAATCCTAACCTAACTCAAACATCTGCCAAAGTTGGAATCCGAAACAGTGACCATACCCCAAAATTCAAATATGACTTCTGCAAAACATCATCTTTTTGTTCAACAAAAATATATCTAGAATCCTTGTGAAGTATCTTGACAAACCACAGTGGCCGTTTTCAAAATTTCGAAATTCAAATTCTTGCGGGCACTGTGTCGAACATTTGGTGGGCAAAAATCCAGAAAACCGACTCCACTGTGGCCATCGCTGTTCACGTTCGCTCCCGCCCTGTAGCCATGCTCGTGGAGTCCCCCGCTGTCGAGCCCAGCCTCTCCTGCCCCGACCCAGGCCGTGAGACAAGGAAGACAAGGAGGAGAACCGCCCAGACCCCCCCTCTCTGTCCCTCTTCTCGCTGCACGATGCCGACCGTCGTGGCCTCGCCACCGCCTACCCACAGTACCCCGTCGCCGCAACCAAGCCCCGCCAGCACGCCCCCAAGGCCGCCGCGCCCGGCATCGACGATGAACGTCACCAGGCCCCCCTGCGCAGGCCACCTACTGGACACCCTCGCCCCCGGCCTCCTGGCCTATAAAAAGCCCCTCCGAGCACACGAGTGAACGCACACCACTCCCAGCAAGCCTCCAGACATCTTCTCTCCCTCCAGTTCGCTCTCGTTCGCAGTAGCCATCGACGCCGGCGAGCTACTGGACGCGGGTGGTGGCACCGCGTTCGGCCGCCGTTGGACAAGCGGACGCCGAGAAGTGGAGGAGGAGTGCCGCCGGAGTCTTTTCCGCCCCGCGCCGTCAAGCTCTGCTTCCCCTACGCGCCTCGCCATCGCCGTCGTCTTCCTCTCTGCACGCCGGTGAGCTCCCGCCCTAGCCGATGAACACGACGCAGACGCGTCGTTGGATTAGAATCCAACGGCAGCGTACCGATTCAGGTGACTTAAGTGACCTGACGCGTAGGTCCCACCTGTCAGGCTCAATTTCAAACGTTTCCCGCCCCGGGCGAAGCGGTACTGGGCCGGCCCGTTCGGGTTTCTTCGGAAATCGGCCCGGCTCAGTTAGATTCGGTCCGAATCGTTTTTATTTATTTTCCCGCCTATTTTAAATATGTTTCAGATATGATTTTCAAACTTTAATTCCAAGAGATTTAGAAATCCGTTTTTAGCAAATAAATATGCGTTGGAAAGCTTAGGAAATTATCTAGCCTCTGAAACTAGTTAGAATCCAATTTGAGTTAGGGATTTAATTCAATAAGAATACTTTGACCATAGCCCTATTAATCTTAGGAAAATTCTAGAAAATTGTTTAAAACTCCTAAAATCTTGAAACTTGGTTTATGAGCTCACTAGTTAACTTGTCTACTGTTTAGCTCAACCTTAATCAACTAAAACCTTGTTAGTGCTATCAATTAAACTCTAATCCAATCCTAGTATGTAGCATAAAATGATAGATCTCTAACACTTAGATTCGTTTTTCCCTCAATACCAATTTACTTAATTAATCTCTCTCCACTTGAACTAGCCCTAATAACCCTAGTTTCATACCAATGCTCAGAAAGTAAACAACATATGGCACTTGGTAGAAAAATCTAACCTACACACTTAATGAACACTTGGAAGAAACCTTGCAACCCAACTCAATAAAATCCAACATGAATGCTATTGTTTGAAAACAAGTATGTGTGTTTAGAGTGTTGCTAGCATTGTGTAGTGATTGTGTGCCTTGTGTTTATTCATTATTAGACGCTAGTGTTGCTGAGGAGGATATTGAGGGAGAATTTTATCAAGAAGAAGAAGACTACCCCGGACACTTTGCCAACCAAGGCAAGCCATCTTTTGAATCATACTCCAAATGCCTATCTTTACTATTGCATTCTACTTGTTTTTAAGTAAATTGCATGATTGAATTGCTAGAGTAGAATGATAGTTGTGTAGTGATATCTTGTTTAGCAAGAGTATCAAGCTGAGTTTATCCAACCTTATTTAGTGGTATCATCACTCTACATAGTTGCTTAGTCGCTAATAAAATTGAGGCCATCTATAAGGGGAACCCCATTTGAAATGGGTGACTTGAACTTGACAACTTGAATTGGAGATTTCTCCTACATGATGGTTTTATGAAGGAAAATAATCTTGACTAAGGACTATGGAATGTCTTTGCTAAATGATAATAAGTGATGTACCATGTGAGCCAACCATTACCGTACGACCACATTACCCCTAAATGGGAAGGGGCTTATTCCGTAGTTCGTTTATTCTAGTATGGGAGGCCGTGTACCATCTTTTATAGAAGTAAGCCATACCTGGGTGCTTCCGAACCGAGTGGAAGTTTCCATTCATGCAGCACTCTGCAGCGGGCAAAACTAGGAGTGCCAAAATGGACTCTTAGGGAAGGATCCTATACTAGAGTAGACAAGTGAAAGAGTTTGTTTGATTATCGGAACCTCGCATACTTCGTGTATGACGATCCGTGGATTTCTCCCGGCAGATGTATCGAATCTTGTGGGTAAAGTGTACCCCTCTGCAGAGGTTTCAAAACTATTCGAATAGCCACGTCCGCGGTCATGGACAGTTGGCAAGCTGTACTTGACTTTTGTCAAGAATGAAAACAACTTATGATGAACTTGGTGAATGACTTGACTTGACATTGACATTGATGTTGACCAACACTTGAAGTTCCTCTTTAGATTGAACTTAGAGAATTAAATCTTCTTCTCTACTAATGAATATTCTTGGGAAATAAAACTAGCTTTTGCAAATAAACTTAGTGCTTAGTCCACCATATCAACCTTGTATATCTACTTCATCATTTTGTTTATAAGATGGTTTGCGAGTGCATCCAATGTACTCATGGCTGTGTCCCTGGCTATCAACTTGGCCAGACTATGGGGAAGAGTATCCGGAGGAAGGTTATGAAAAAGAGTACTAGAACTAAGATCATCTTCTGAGTCGCCATTGCCTGTAGGGTGAAGGCATAGACCCAAAGACGTTATTTCCGCTGCTATATTGTGTTGTAATATGAACTTGGTCACTATGACCATTTGTATTTAAACTATTCATATTGTAATGTCTATGGAACTGGTTACCAACTACGTTATGTGTATCACAACAATGATTCTGAGATTGTGGTGGAATACATAACGGGCACTTCGAATTTGTGATAAATTCGGGGGTGTCACAGGTCATAGACCGGATCTATTGGGTCACCCCATATATCTTACATTACAAGTATAATAAAGACAGAGCGTTCCTCATATTCGAGTTTACGAGTCTTTCAAAGGGAAAAATGCGGTAAACGCATGACTCATACAGTGACGCTTTGAGGACAAGTTTTTCGACATACAAGTCGCAAAATAGGATACTCTCGTGTTCCATATATACAAAAATATTACAATAACGGGCTATCAGAATCATCTACGCCTAAAGGATCCAAATAATGGTACTCGCGAAAAAACGCAGCATTCGCTTCCAGCAGCCTAGCTACGAGTCTTCGAGCAGGTTGCAGCGTGTTCTCCATATGTACCCGAAGGCTAACTCCACCCGGAGCCAAACTCAAGGACATAGAGCTATAATTCAGCCTCGGGTGCCACTTGCGTATCCACCCGAGAGCAAAATTGGCACCTGCCACTAAGTTCAGCTCTATCAATCTATAAATGCGATGGCTGGATTTGAACGTGTCAAGAAGAAGTGGGAAAGTTGCAGGCAAAGGATTGCGAGGAAGCATAACAGAATGCATCGTTGTCAAAGCTCTTCGACAACCATCAACTGATTCGCCAACATGCTGGGCGCGATCTTGAAGTAACATGATAGCATTTCGGCGGCGAGGATCAGACCACAGAGTCTCAACATTCACGGACATTCTTTCAAGAGCCGCACTTCGTTCAGTAACTCGACGATCCTCAGCTGCGAAATCCAAACAGGTGCCTGTGACAGCAAGATATATCGCAAAAAGCGTTGAGATAAGCGATTCAAAAGGAAAGGAAGAAGTCGAAAGAGAGTCTTACATCATAGCATCTTGCAAGCAGATTCGATAATGCCAAGGATAAAAGGTTCGCACTCTTCATGATGAACAACCCTGGCCGTCAGACTAGACACCTGGTCATCAAGAGCAGAAATCTGCTTCATAAAACCGCAAGCTTTGCTAGCCTTGTTGACAGCCATCTTCGCTTGACGTTTGGCCAAAGTTAAGCGAGTCTCTAGATCTGAAATCCTCGAAGAATACTCCGCGCATTGAGAGCAGCGGGAAGCAGACGACGAAACTCGGGAACCAGGCACATCAAATGGAGAAGCACGAGCATAACTCAAGGGATCATCGACAAACTAGAAGTCAAAAATCAGAACAAAAGGAACACTTCAGAAGCTAACATAGCATATCATATCGAATAGACATATTTACATAATGTTCAAACCCTTCGGCTAAAGTTCTCGGGTTGAATACAAATTTCTACATTCAAAAGAGGAAATTACAGCAGAAAGGCTAAAAATCTACGCCACCTCAGCATCTTGCTCCGTGGCAGTAGGAGGAATGGTAGCATCGTCTGCAGTAGCTGGAGGAGGCATGGAAGCAGTCGTGCATGGAATTGCGGAGGTTGGTGCCAACGAAGCCGCCGAGGCCGCTGAAGGAGAAATCATAGACACTATGGCAGGCGTAAATTTCTTTGCTTTCTCAAAGAAAGGCTTCAACTCTGCTCGGGTGCGACCATGAGGAGAACCAATTTTATCCCAGTCGAGATCTGCCCCGTGCACGTAGGAAAGCACGATGGCACCTTCGACACCTCCCTTCATAGATAAGCCTTTCAGCTGAAGAAGAGGATCATCCTGAGTATCGAAGGCCTTGGCAAGCTGTCCTAAGTCGCTGACTGGAACCTCCGACCGTTTCTTCGGCCATAACCCGACAAACATCCGCGATAGAACGTGGCTAACCAACTCGAAAACATCCTGGATAGATATCCAATTTGCTTCGAGCAAGTCGACCGCTGCCAGAAGAGGATCATCGGCAGATTGCGGAGTTTGCAAAAGAGCCTTGGTACGCTCTGAATGGATAAGCAACAGAAGGTAAGTAAAAAGGAAAAGGCATTATCAATAGAGTATAAAGAAAGTATCATCAGCAAGGAAAGAATATGAAGTAAGTGTGTACAGCCAGCAGCGGCAGAAATCTTTTTGAGTCGTTCGGCCACGACTTGCTCCCGCTGGAGGCGCTCCTTGGTAACATCGGATAAAGCTGACTCCGCTTTCTTAGCCCTGGCAATTGCAGTATTGTGCAATTTTTCAGCGTTCGCCTTGGCCTTAGTCGCGGAGTCATAGGCTTTCTGAGAAGCAGAAAGCTCAGCTTCCAGAGATGCAATGCGTGCGTTCGCCGATGATAAAGCATCTGCAAGTCAACAAGTGAAGAAAAGGAAAGTCAATAAAGAAGCAGGGGAAAGAGCATATCAAGAAAAGCAGAAACGAGGCAATGAATTAACCTTCAGAAGCCTTCGCAATCCTCCAGTATTGAGTACACTCAGTGCCCAAGGTGACGAATTTCTTCATCAGCGCCTAGTAAAACAAGAACAAATAAACACATGCAAAGAGGAAGGAAAAATCTTTAAGAATACGATCACTTACATTATCTGAAGAACTCGAAGGCTCAGGCACCTCGAGAGAGACGTCGGCTTCTTTGGATTTCTTTGGCTTTTTTGTGCTCCGAGAGACAGGAACCTTCTTGATGGTAGATCTGGTAACCCGAGGAACTTCAGCAGGAAGTTCAGTTTCTGGCACAGAAGCCTTATCTGAAATTGCAGTTTGTCGAGAAGGAGAAGCCGGGGCGTTTAGTTGTGTTTCCTCATCCTCACTATAAATGAGAAACGGGTTTCACACAGCTTGAGAAAGGAAAGAAGTAAAAAACAAAAAACAACAAATAGTGGAACTCAAAGAAATACTTACGAGTCCATGAGGTCGAACATCTCGACACCCTCTTCTAGGCAAGGGGCTACAGTAGCAGAAGTCTTCTGTGCAGAGGTACTCGAAGAAGCCACCTCTTCGATACGCTTCCTCTTCTTGTTGGCACCAGTGTCTTCAGACAGTGTAGCAGGAGGCGACGCCGTCGAGTTGGTGCCTTCTTCCGAATCTTCGGTTTCATCCCCGTCCTGGGTTTCTTCAGCCTCGGGGGCTTCAGATGCAACAGCAGCCAGATCAGCCGGCAGTGGTCCTCCCTCGGGAAGAGGAGGGAGTGAGACAAGGAATACATGGTCCTGAAGAGGAATAAGTCAGAAAAGTATTCTGCACAAAAGCAAAGGTTGATAAAATTAGACAGCAAGCGTACAAAATAAGTGCATACCTCGGGTAGGGGGTGCGTGGAGTCAAAGAAACTAGCAGCCAAATCTGCGACTGCGTGCTCCTTAGTGAGCTTGGTGAGGCTCCTAACTCGCTTGTCGACGTCCTTTTTCTCTATAAGATCGGCAGAAATGCGAGAAGGATCCGCTAAACCAGAATAGCTCCAAAGTTTGGAAAGACGATGCTGCAAGGGCTGGACTCGACGTTATACAAAGAACGCCATGAGCTGAATACCCGATAAAGCACCTCCTTTACCTCCCTTCAGAGTTTGGATACGATTCAGCAGAGGGGTAACTTGTTCCATCTCAGAATCTGAGGGAAGCGAGTCCCACGAGGCTAATTTTTTAAGTTCCTTAGTCGGATCAAAAGGAGCTAAGCCATATTGGTCTTCAGAGGAGGCCTCGCGGTCCTTTATGTAAAACCATTTTGTCCTCCAACCTTGGACTGATGCAGACATGGAGAATTCAAGATATGGGGCTTCAGCGCATACAGAGACAACGGCGCCGCCCAATTCAGGTTTATTGGACAGCGAGACACTGGGGCAAAGTCGAAAAATTGAACGCCAGAGAAGGAAGTGGGGTTCTATCCCCAAGAAGGACTCGCAAAGAGTCACAAAGCAGGCAATGTGAAGGATGGAATTTGGGGTAAGCTGGTGAAGCTGTACGCCGTAAACAAAAAGAAGCCCACAAAGGAATTCGTGGGCAGGAAGAGATAAACTGCGAAGGAGGAAGAAGAGAAACATTACTCGATAGCCGCTCGGGGGCTTTGGGATCCGCTCGGTGCTGGGAAATTTGATGGAGTCCTCGGAAGAGAGGAAGCCGTCCTCTCGAGCCTTCTTCACCTCTTTCTCCTTGATAGAAGAGCGCACCCAATCGGTTGCGGAGTTCGCACTCTTGCCCTTGGCCATAACGGTGTTCTTGGATGCGCAGTGCTTCACGCGCATCTACAATCTAGGTCTGGGGGCTTTATGTGTGAAGAACACAGATGTGCAGATCAGCAATGGCGGCGGTGGAGAAGAAGAGGAGCTGGTAAACAGTAAAAGCCCCCCACTCTCCCCATATATACCTTCTCGACGAAGGAACATGGGTTGAGACGTGGCGAACGGAGCGGAAGCGGCAGTCTACTAACGGGCAGGAAAAAGACAAAATTACCGCGCTACCCATGAGACGGTTCGCGCTCAAATCATAAGTGACGTATAGCTAAAATTGGCTAGTGACATCATAAAAAACATGGTATGAGAAAGAAGAAGGATGGCGCCGACAAGTGCAAAATAGATAAACAAAATTATCTACGAAGGAGTTTCGATTATAGTCTTGGGGGCTACTACTTTCAAGAAGGTCGACAACAGGTAATTATTAAGTTATTTAGGGATGAAGTCTGATGAATAAAATTTGAGCCTATACTCGAAGAAATATTTTTTCGACTATAGCCTCGGGGGCTACTCCCATCGGGAGCGCTGAGCGCGCACCCAACGATATTTCTTGGCAAATGATAGAGCATGAGAAGTGAAAAAATGTTACTCCCATCGGGAGCGAGTTTTATGGTTGTTTAAACCCGAATATTTTCAGTCGAAATTTGACTGCGACATAAGATTCTCGAGTTGCGTTATCGCAACGAAACTCGAATGCCGTGATTTATCACGAAGGTAAGACCCCAGGATCCGTCCTGTGTGGCCTGGTATACGCACATGGATGCGCTCTGCTGGTATGTATCCGTGTCTACGACGCGAAGAAAATCCTGGTAGACGCACTGGGTACCCTGAGAATCACTGGGATTCATTCTTTGTAAGTCCTAAATGCGGCAAAAGAATGGGTTTGACCGGTATCCTGAATTCAAATCCAAGGGGATTGAATTTGAAGTAGGTGACAAGTATCTGTTCCGGCAGTTAACTAACCTCTTGATCCGTCAGAGATGTCAGGCTTGTTCATCAAAACCCCTTGCGAAATATTATCATGAAAATAAGTCGAAAGACCAAGTCGAAGATTTGAAGATAAGAAGAAGTCAAAGAATTGATCAAGTCGAAGATATAAAGATTAGAGATTCAACCTGAATCTGCAATTCTGGTAGAATCTCAGGGGCTACTGACAAGGGTATAGTTAATAGAGCCCGTTAGTTGAGTACCCCTAAGGCCCGTATAGCTAGGCCCAATTGTAACGATAAGTCGAATACGAGTTCTTACCGTATGTCGATATTGTAATCTGTATCGGACCCTACCCGATCCTTGAGATCTGGCCATCTATATATAGGGACCAGGAGGGGACGGTGTAGGCCAGATTGAAAGCAAGCCAGGTTGAATACCCAAGTTTACTTTCGACGCACACCTATTTCGATTAACTTTACCTTCGAGTTCATCCGACGCCCTATCTCCCCGATCCTAAGTCCTTCATCTAGGACATTTGTCGAGTTAACCCCTCGTCAAGAAGAAACATAGTAATACCTTGCTTTTGAAAAGAAATAAGGATGTATCAGCCTTTGATGAAGTGAAACCCATAGTGTAGAGCTTGGAACTAAGACGAGAGTACCATGCTCGTGGTGCCTGTTTCAATCCATATAGAGCCTTATCAAGTTGGCATATGTAATTTGGAGTAGCGGAAGACTGGAACCCTGGTGGTTGTTTCATATAAACCTCATCTTCCATAACACCATGTAAGAACACGTTCTTTACATCTAGCTGCCTTAAAATCCATCCTTTTGACACTGCTGCAACAGAGAACAAGCCTGATAGTTGCAATTTTAACAACAGGACTGAAAGTGTCTTCATAGTCAATACCATATCGTTGTTTAAAACCTTATGCAACTAGCCATGCCTTATACCTGTCAATACTACCATTAGCATGCTTTTTGATACGATAAACCCACTTACAGTCAATACCATTCTTCTTGGAGCTTGGTGGAACAAGATGCCAAGTTTTATTTGCAATGAGAGCATCATATTCCTCATGCATTGCTTGCTTCCAATTTTTATCATAAAGAGCATCCTTTAAATTTTGTGGTTCTCCTGTAGATGTCAATAAGGCATACCTAACTGTGCCATCGGTATATTTTTAGGCTATCGAATACCCTTCCGCAGACGGGTCTGAACACCAACATGCAGATCCTGGGCGGGAGAATCGCTGCTACCTGCAGTGCTGTCCGTGGCATCAGCAGAACTGCCGCTAATTTCCGCGTCGCTGATGTCCGTGTCGTGCATTAAATGCGAAGAGACAGAAGACGTCTCGCTGTCTGTGTCGCGTTGCGACGAGGCAGGTGACGGGGGGCGTGAGGACTGCGGAGTCTCCGTGTCGTGCTCGTGTTGGCGTGGAGACGAGGTGGGGGACCGGTCGTATTGGCGTGGAGACGAGGCAGGGGACCGGGCGTGTCGGGCGGAAGAGGTTGGCATGATACCATGCAAAACGTTATACTGGGAACGATACCCTTTGTCTCGACTCGGTTACGCATTATATCTCGGTAGGAAGAGCCCCTACCGTGGCCTTTACTGATTTCGGGAAATATTACACATATCTCTACTAATAATACGGCTTGAGGACGCGATGGTTACAAAACCATGGTAGGTCAAAAAACCGTTTTGGTACGTCAAAAAAACCTGAGCGATCGTGTTCTATTTCGTACGTCAAAAAAAACCCTCCGTCTGTGCGCTGTTTCGTACGTGAAAACAATCCGGTCCGTGTTTGATAACAGTGGTCTGTATGTTCCTCGTACTGCTTCTTGGATGGAAGGAGCCGATGTACTGAGACTCCAACTTTTCCTCTGTTTCGTATGTTTCCAAATCAAGACTCCAATCTTAACTTCATGTGCTTAAAATCTAGCCCTACTAGCAATTCCTCGATCGACTGAATCACGATGGAAAACCCTCAAAAAAAAGACTGAGTCCCGATGGAGCGCTCAGATTCCGGCGAGCTAGGAGGATAGCATCGACTGAATCGGCGTTCTGCTGAAGCCGACGCCGGACGGCGCCGGCCGCCCATTCCCCGGCGTCCCGCAGAAACGCGGTCGCCGTCTCGCACCTGGCGATCACCAGCTTGTCGGCCCCGGGCCTCGTGATGGGCGGGAAGAAGAGCCAGAACGCCATCACGATTAGGAATGCCACCACAAGCAGGGTCGCCGCCGACCGCGGCGGGCACCACCACTTGTCGTGCCTCGCCCACCATGCCTCCGCCACCGCGCACACCCCGTGCAGCACGAAGAACGTTGTGGCTTCCCCGGTGGGCGGCCGCAGCGTGATGTAGTAGAACATGAGCTCGTGCACCAGTCCGGAGACGAGGAACGTCGTGAGCACCCCCGCGGGCGCGCTGCCGAGGCGCGCGCGCACGAGGCGGTACACGCACGGGCGGAGCACGGCAGGCACGGAGAGGTTCCACCGCCGCCCCCAGAAGTCCCCCAGCGACGCGGAGAGGTACGGCCAGTCGAACTGAGGCTCCAGATCCAGGCCGAGCAGCGCGCGGGCCACCGCGGCCAAGGACGCCAGGATGAGCTCCATGGCGAGGTACATGTGGAATGCGTACAGGCTGAGCAGGAGGTACTGGTTCATCCGCTCCTCGTACCGGTACAGCGACACGATGACCGCGAGCAGAGCGGCCATGACGGCCGAGGAGACGAGGCTGAGGCCCGAAGAGGGTTGGGCGGGGTTGTCGGTGCGGAGTCGGACGGGCCCGGAGGCGACGGCGACGAAGGCGGGGAGCGGGAGGGACGGGTGGACGGAGTCGGACGGGCCCGCTGCGAGGAGGAGGAGCTTGAACTCGGCGAGCCAGGCGAGGAAGAAGCCGGAGATGGCGCGCGGATGGATGGCGCGGAAGACGAGGGGGAGGAATGGGAGGACGGCGAGCACCGGGAGGAACGCGGCGAGTCGGGAGAGGCCCGGGCGGAGGCGCTGCGCCGCGAAGCGGACGTAGCACATGGCCGCGGTGACCACGGTCGAGACCAACGCCAGGCTGCGAAGGTCGCCGCCGGCCATTGTTGCGGTTCCTCGGCCGCTGAATTCTGGAGGTGCGACGGCCGGTGGTGCGGAGCCGTTGTACGGGATCTAGGGGCGCGCACGAGATCGGAAATTTGCTGTGGTGTTCTTCTTGTCAAGTGTCAACCTGTCCAAGTTGATAGGCTCATTTGCCTGCACCGCTGCCATTTAGTTTAGTCATTAACTACACAAGTGGTAATCTCTTACTAGGCCAAGTGCATCGCATCGCATTACGTACGCTCTTGATGCTGATCCCGCCCAAGCACGACACTAGATAATATTGTTTGATTTCTAGAACTGAGAAGGATAAACAAAATCTATACTTCATAGTTGATACTAGCATTGTTTGATTTCTACAACTGAGAAGGATAAACTGAATCTATACTTGATAGTTGATACTGCAGAGACAGTCCAATCGTGTTGCAGGGAGGCTTCCCAGATTTTGTGCTTAATGGCGAACATGGGTTCCATGGCCGCCGCGCTGAGCCCCGCATCGTCCGTGCTCCCGAGTGATGTGATGGCCGATGGGGCCATGTCGGTATCTGATCGTTGTATGCGACCACCTGCTGGAGAGTTTGTTGAAGTAATTTTGATAGTGCTGACACCAAATTTGGAATGTGAGGCATCCAGTAGTGTTCTTTGTATATAGCGCTCCATAAACTAACAATCCAGTATGGAGAGCATTAGAGCACAGTTTAAGGGGCTGTTAGTATCGTTCGTACGTCGCCTCTGTTGTTTCATTCCTATGTTTCTCGCTTCGTTCCTATCATATCCTAAAACCTGCCGGAACATGAGTCCAAAGCGGTTACGAGAACAGATACGTATCAGCCCCGGTCTCCAGGGTCTCATGTACTATACCGGTTGATCTCGTCAGCTGGGCAGGAGTCGTGCGGCGCGATGCGACATGGCTGCCGGAATCGATCTCGCACCATGGAAATCAGGCGGCGATATCGAATTCCTAGGCAGGAGATGGTGGCCACTCACGAACTGGATGGCGGCCACGTAGGGGCACGACTCAATTGTTGGAACTTGGCAGCTACCTTGCGAAACTTGCGGACGCGTGAGAACAAGTGCATTATGGTGGGGCTGCCGGCGACAGATACATCATGTAACATGACCATTGCTGGAAATCACGGGCACCCGTCCATCACATTGGTTTATGCAAAACGCTCTCAGGGTTCGGCCAGAGCCCAAAGCATAGAGACCATATGTGTACCAAGAAAAAACTTAAGTAGCCCGTGGCAACGCACGGGCATTCAACTAGTTACATCTAATACATGAAACTTAACCGTTCCCACTGATGTAACTCTATGTATTTTTTGATTTTTGAAATGTAACTATATGGCTCTACTATGACTTAAAACTGCTCCACCCTCAAACTGTATAAAATTTGACTAATAATATTAATTTATTGATTTGATATTTATAAGTTTTTTATTCTATATAGCTGGTCAAAGTTTACAAAGTTTTACATTAACTAAAAATTTATAGGAAGGCACGAGTATTGATATTTCCATTGGCACCGGGGCAGACAAGTCATTTGGTCAAACAGGATCGTTTCCTTTCGGGATCCAAAAAATCTACCACCGAATATTTATATTTTAGCCTTGCACAAAAAAATTACTTCTTTTGCTTCACAATATATTTTCCAACCCTATATTGACATTGAGACAAACAAGACATTTGGGCAACCAAGGCCGCTTCCTTTCGCGGTCTTCAAAATTCATCAGTGGACATCCCTAGAGGCCAACGTAGACGCATGATGGGATGATACAAGAAAAATGACAGAACTGGGCATCATTATCCGAGACCACCGTGGCAGTGTCATTTTAGCTGAGTGGAAATTCATTCTGTGGTGTGGATCGTCCAAGGAAGCGGAAGTTCTAGCCTGCCTAGAGGGTTTAAAACATCTGATAAATCTACAAAGTGTCTCTGTTGTTTTGGAATCAGACTGCACACGTGTGGTGAATACGTTGACGTCTATGTGTATGGACAGATCGTAGAGCTGGAGGATGTTTCTTGAGTGCCAGGCGCTTCTCAAGGTTTATCGTCATATCAGTATTGCCAAGGTGGATCGCATGAGCAACGGATCAGCACACTTTTTTAGCGCAATTAGGCAAATGTAGATCAAATGGGTCTCTTAGGGGTTCAGTTCCAACAAGTGTGTTGGAAGTGGTCTCAAAGAATTGTAAGAATGTTTTGCCTAATTAATAAAGCTCACGGTTCCTTACAAAAATAGGTTCATGATTTGGACCATAGAGCTCAAATTTGTGCGCAGCCCATGGATCCACATTCACAAGCTGACGGGCCAAGCAAACGGGGTCCTCCTATATGCCACTCGGGTTGGTCCGGACGGGGCGCCGCACACCCTAGGAGCACGTGGGCCGCAGCCCACCAAGACGACTTCTTCTTCCTCCCTCAAACTCTAGTCGTCTTCTTCTTTTCTTCGGTAATTCCGTCGCCAGCCGCCGCCTCCTCCCATCCCGGTCGCCGGCGATCTAAGCCCCTAGAAGATCTTCCCTCTAAGCCCTTCGTTGCACCGCCTCCATCTCTAGCGGTGAGCTCCCCACCCCCAAGCCCTAAGACCTCGGCCCTCACCCCCAAACCCTAAGATCTAGAGCTTGCTCCGCCGCCTCCACCGCGGCCATCCGCGGCGTCGGCGGCTTCGTGGCGCCGCTACATCGCCGGCTCCGCCCTCCCTGGTCATCGCCGGCGTGGTCTTCTTCTTCCTCCTGATATCCTCGATATGCTTTAAATGGGCCCGGTCTACACCCACCCGGGGGGTGTGCGGCGCGCGGCAGGCGCCGCCCTGGGTGGAGTATAGGATTCGCCAGCAAACGGCCCACTGCTGTGCAAAAGAATGGAAAACCACGGCACCGAGCGAGCCCAGACGGTAGAATGGATCTGTGCATAAGCAAGCTTTCTATTTTTCTTAACGATTTTTACTTGTTTGAAAAAAAATTTAGCGGAAGCTCGTTACTGTGATCAAGAACTCATGTATTCCCTCTGTCCCAATATAAATTATTTAGTTTTGCTTAGATACGAAAATATGATATATTTCAATGTGTAAATACATCTGTATCTAGAAAGGTTGACTCACTTATTTTATGATGGAGTGAGTATGAAACTAGCATAGTACAATTGGCGACAATTTTTTTTGTCGATGTTGTTCAGGCCATAAAGTTGTGTATTAATATCATGTCGTGGATACTCCCCAAGATATAGCCCATTACTTCAAGCTGTAAGCTTGGTCATGTACCCGCGTGGTAACAGCTTCCCGTACATAGCATTTTTTCACCGTTAGATTTCCCATTTCAATCAATCTGGACTCTTTGTTTGATATGGTCGGTGAAAGTTTTGATACATGATGTGCGTCTTTTTTTAGCTGAGATTGGGCCCGTTTACTACTATGCCACAATTCACAGTGATGGATGGGTAATTTTTGGAGTGTAAAAAAATCTCACAGTCCCGCTTGCACGGTTGGACCCCCAGACCCAATTCCGCAGCCGCAACCCCACCCCATTCTCTCCTCCCTCATGACCAGGCCTCTAGGGTTAGAATTCCAGAGAAATGCTCCTCCCGGGCCACCTCCGCTCTGCCACCGGTGCCGACGGCGGTGGCGGCGCCCGACCCGTCGAAGGCGAGGGCAGTGTGGGCGCAGCGCGGTGGGATTTCTGCGAGCGGAAGCGGTGTTATCTTGGTCCAGCGCGGCGCGGCGGCACACAACGGCCGACCATGGAGGGGTAGAGGGGCAGCCAAGAGGAGAAGCAATGCATGGTGGCAGTGCAGATGGAGCCAGCGGCGGCGACGTGCAGGGACGAGATGGGCGGCACGCGGGCCCAATCTAGGCCTAGAGGGCCGCGACTGTTGCCTTCTGTGGAGGCTCGGGATAGCGAGGGGGGCTGCTCCAGGGTGTCGATCTGGGGAATTTTCCACCTCCAGGGCTACTAACGGATTGGGAGCCAGATCAGATGCCAAGGGCAGCCCGCAGTGGGGGATCGTCTATTGCGGAGGTAGAGGCATAGTTGTGGCGGCTGGTGGTGAAGAAGAACATCGGCATCAAGAAGATTTGCTATCTGTTGATGAAGGGGCCAAAAGCAGAATCAATACACCCACGGTCAATGGCATCTCCTCCAACGCCGAACGTGTGGTAGGTCAGAAACGAATAAGTGACATGATGAACTATCGCCAAGCTTGCGGAGATGCATATGCGACTGGTATAGTTGCTGGAAGTTGCATCTGACCGGAGCAAGCTTCTCTTCCATATTCTCTGACTTAGTTATCATTATTTTTTTTGTCTGCAGATTGTACGTACTGCATGGTTTCTATTCTTTTAAAGTTGTTTGGTGGTATTTGAGCCTAACCTGAAGATATATGGGCTTATGGTGAGCATTTTTTTCCCTTCTTAATTACTTGGTTATGAGAACTGTTTAATTAATCTGATAGATGGATGTGATTCAGTTATAAGAATCGCGTGAGAATCGCGTGCCTTCACTTAGTTGTGCAGAAATATGTATACGGCCAGTGGCGGAACTGGGATTGGTGGCATGTGATGTCAAAATGCCAAAATGAGTGATAAATTGGTCTAGTGAGGTCATAATCTAGTATTTTTGGGGTCAAAATTGTACATTCATAGCTAATATAATGGTGTTTTCAATTTTTTTGTGATGTCACTTGACATCACAAAATAGGTGCAGCTCCGCCCCTGTATACGGCAGTACCTATATGAATACAGATTTTCTTGAAAAATTCAAAATAAGAACTACAAGTTATGTTGTGCAGTTACAGTAGCAGGCTGATGGGCGAATGGTGTGGTTGACATGCGAAATTACTAAGCAATGTTGTAGTTGGAGCTGCCCGACAAATAGTGCAGCACGGTCTTGGCCAGAAGCCAGCGGGCATGCCATCAGATCTTCCATCCATGTCGGCAACGATATTGCAAGAGCAGCAAAAGGTGTGTTCTTCTTCTTTTTCATGGAGAGAATTCTAAGAAAATCACCAGCTTGTTTTTCTAAGTATTGGTTGATCAGTTTATGTAGCTAATTAGCTATGGAGCTTAGCATGGTCCTACAACTACTGGTGCCTGATTGGAGCATATTGCAAGAGATGGAGATCATGCCTTAACAGGTAACATATGATACTTACTGACATTAGCTGTAAATTTAATGGAATATGGGAGTGTGAATTTCTGATTAAGTGGTCTGCAAATTTGAAGAACTAATTTGGCATATCAAACCGTGATAAAATATTGTAGATTTAATATATCAGCTGTAAGGATAAATTTCTTGGCACACTTTGTTTTCAACAACTAATAATATTGGTAATACAGGGATACATTATTTAGATTTAACTAGATAAAACCCCATGTGTTGCTGCAGAAATTTGTGGCAAAAGATCACAAATAATTAAGTGGTAGCACATAAGAAACTTTTGTCAAAATAATAAGATCTCGCGTTCAAAAATGAACAGCATTTGAAGTGGAGGCAATTAAAATGAAGGCATGTTAGAAAGTAAATATAAAACATTTATCGATGTTGTATGCGTAGTATACTGCAGATTTTTTTTACAATTATTGCAGTGTCAATGGAATTTTCTTCTCCACCATATTTGTAGAACACACTCAGCAACTTATGACCATTAACCCCAAGGATAATATATGCGCATGAGCACATCATAAGATCTCTTCATCGTTTTTAGCTTCACCTGTAGCAATCATTGAGCTTTTTAAAAACCAAGTCCAAGAAATAAAGAATTCATCACCAAAAGATCGTGTTCCATGTAGAAAACTTATAAGTAGGTATGACCTGAAGAAAAATTTGTGTAGGCCTTCAGTTTCATGTGCTGCATAAACATGAGTAACAGCCTAATATATGCATGTTAATTTGTTCTGTAAAAATTGAATATTTCAGATGTAACACCTTCATATATACCAATGAGTTTTTCCCTATCTACAGGATAAGCAAACAAAGTGAATAAATAAAAAAGATAGATTGGTATACCTTGATTTATCTTTAACCATGCGGATCATTTTGAATGTATTAACTAAAGTTGTAAGCTTGGGGTGACCCTGGCCGTCTGTTGAGGCCACCCCGGGGGGTGCATTTGTAGCCATTGGATCTCTAACTTAGGTGATCTGGGTCATCCGTTTGGTCTGGTCGGTAAGATTTTTGACACCTTACTTTGTCACTTTTACGGCTGACACTGGGCCCAATTTACGACTACACCATAGTTCACTACGAAAGGTAAGTGTAAAAAGTAAAAAATGCTAATGCGGCTTTCGCTTGCACCCCCAGACCCAACCCCGTAGGCTGCCTCCCATCCATTCTCTCTTTCTTCTCCACTTTCTCCCAATCTCTAGGTTTGCCCATTGCAGCCGCCACCCCACACTCGCCACCTCTGCCCCTTTCCGGATTGCCTGCCCCACCATGGAGTGGCGCTGAACAGATCCGCCGCGCGCTGTGGAGTTCTGCAGTCCTTTACAAGTTGAACTTACTACATATTTGGGGTAACAGTTTTGGTGTAGTTGTAATTATTGAGGTAACAATTTTGGTGTAGTTGTAGTTATTGATTTATTCGGGCTCTATGGCAAGGATTTATAATACTATTATATGATTTTTTTACAGACTTCTTGCTTTTTTTTACTGATTTAGAAGTATGTATGATTGACTATGGAAGCATTAATTTTCATGAGTTCAAGCTTCCGCGCTTCTTGATTCGTATATAGGAAGGGCTAAAATTGACATGACATGTGAGAACTTCAACAATGTGATTGTCAGTCAACTCAGTTCGCAATGGTTGGATCAGTTTAAAGAGCACTCTGGAACAAGGTAACATTTGACGTGCAGAAATACCATGCTGTTATTTTATGTGCTATATGTATACATAGATCTGTATTGTTTTTAAAATATTTTAGAATAGCATTTGGTTCCTCCCACAGTATCGAGATAACATATTACATCGATTCAGGTCAATTCAGTTGTTGCAGCTGATAAACTCTTTCAGTTTGACATGTGCACTAAATTTGCCTTCGCCCTTTTGCTAAGGCGGGATGGTTTGCATCCTTGACATCTTAGATCTAAGGTGATTGTTAATATTTCTCCCTCTTTCGCTGTAACCATTCTTGCTCTTCTCTCTTCAGGTCATCCAAATACATTGATTCCAAAAGTTTACACTGGCTCATGCGTGGGCAGTCTTATCAGGCACGTTAGCTATTGAAGATAATGGATTACCTTTCATGTCTCCGTTTCTCTGTATCAACAGTTGGCTTTGAACAATTCGGTTTCATCCCTTTCTGACTTCTTGGTGATTGCTGCTTCCAAGCTGTTATCCAATGCGGCGTAGCCAATATCTCAGAACCAGGTACAAGCTCAAGCAGGCACAAAACTCTATATTCAGTTCGCACAATGTCCCCAAAATAGTGATGTCTTTATCCGCTTCGTCTCCACTCGGAGCTACATGCTGAAGCGCTTGGGATGCAGCTTGTTGTTCTGGTGGCCACTAATCTTCAGATCAGGTACTTAGCACTTCACGGCTTGCAACGCTGGCGAAAGCTGTTACCGTGAAGAACATCAATATATCTCCTGGGCATTCGCTTATCAGGCCTCAGCTACCTTCCATTCTAGCAATGGAGCTCTTCCTCATAGGTAAGATTTTTCAGGTTCCCAAGAGTCAAAATGTCATCGGTCAATACTACGCCATGTTTGCTACTATAGCAAGCTCTTACTCGATGAACTTTAGATGCTTCAGTACCTCGCATGACAAGATAGAGCGCTAAGCGTAGCAAATGAACAAGAAAAATGTATTTGTTGACTGTCTTTTAAGATATTTTAATTATATCACTCTATCACTATCTTATTTAGCATTTCTCTCAGCGCATTATCTTGCTTGAAGACTCTTTATGGATATATATACTCATTGTTTCGTCAGTTACAGTGGCCAACACTGCATGCAAGGAAAACAATAGTATATGGCAGGTAGATGGAACATGGGAAATAAAACAGGAAACAGACAAATACATCTATCTAAGCTTTAAGCTTAATAGTGAGCCAGCGATCTGAAGACATCTGCCGCTCACGCTGTGGCTGCTTGTGGGCCTGTGGCGCTCGTGCAGGTGGCGTGTGGAGTTCTCTCTCCCCGCATCGTGATATCCCCATCTCCTCCCGTGGGAAAGAAAATTCCCCTTCCCCATCCCCATCGCCTCCCTCCCTGCCTCGCCGCTGGCGACGGCGTCCTCCGGTGGTCAAGCACATAGCTCCCTCCCAAATCTTCCTGTTCAATCCTTCGTCTCCCTTCCCTCCTCGCATGTGCCTTGCTCCAGGGTCATACGGCCTATCCTCTTCCCGTCACATCGATGGGAGCAGCGGCGGTGCCACACCATGAGCTGTAGATGTCGCCCTCCTGCAGCTGGCCATGGATGAATCCGACCTCTGCAGTATCTCCTTCCTGGCTTCCTGCCCATCGCCACGGCATCAGATGTTCCTATCACACCGTCGTGAAGATGCGAAGTTGAACCAGAAGATAAATTCGAATCCCAAACAGCTGGTATTCTCCCCTATCCCAATCCCTACCCGGTTGATTAGCTCCCCGTTCTGGAGATCAAGAAAAGCACGAAGTCAGCTGTGGAGAAGAGACGTGGTTGCGTGGCTTGTGTCTCGCACAGGAAGTGGCACGGCGGCCCGCAACTTATGTAGTACAAACTGCGGCCTCGACAACGCCGGTGACCACACCCCTGGACCTGGAGAAATAGCTGGACGAGGACTCCTTGCCCATGGCCACCGTGTGTGTGGTTGTCCTCATGCGTGCCGACCTCTGTACATCCAAAGAAGGTTATAGTCTGCTCAACTTTTTGTTCTTGTGATTTTCTCTTTGGATTTTTAATCAACTATGTGTGTTACAATTGCTTATAAACTTAATCAATTTCTGAGAGATTGTGCTATGCTGCAGTCCCGCCCACGCCCCATGTCGGCAACCGGAAACTGTTATATCCACGGCCGGCTCGGCAACAGTGCGTCCAAAAGGCCATCATCAACGCAAATCTGAGGCAAGATGGACTTCCTCCCTTCACCTCTCTCATCCCCATTGATGCACCCATATGCTCACTAATATGGCAACACCTTAAGCTTGTTGCTTGGTATATGCTGCAGGAGTAAGTTATTGGTTCACTACCATGATTAATTTCTTGATTAATATAGCCTTGCTGGATAAGTTGATGACTCATATTGTTACTCACCGGATATTGCTGAGGAAAATCAGTTATTCTAGGATATGGGCATATAGTATCAAAAAAACGTTTGTATCTATGATAGAGAATTATTTGCTAAATTCCAAACTGCATAAAAATTAATCAGATTTTTAGCTGAAAACTATCATATTGAGTCGAGTCAGATGGTTGGAAAATGCTCCTCATTCAGTGTCTCATGGAAAATGCTTAATTTGGTTCCTCTTCTGAAGTTTCTATAGTTATAAAAGAATGGGTTATTAACTTTGCTCTTTGCCTCTCATTGTCTACATCAGAAACTTAGCCTTTGATTATCCATTGTTCTACAATTACTCAGCTGCACCTTTAACCGAACAAACGTAATGTCGCTACTATCAATATATGCATTCAAGTGTGATTCTGCTCACCAAGTTCATCCTTAATTTGACCTCTGCAAAATTATGTATGGGATTGTGGATGGTCTCTAATATCCACAAATCATCTGGATCAGTGCATTAAATACAAACCAATACTCAGCTATATGTAATGCATGCTAAGCTAAATACATGGGTAGTACCATTTGTGTTCCAGCATCGGCTATGCTATGATATAATTTTGTCTACTAAGAGTTCAGAACCATAGGTTATAAGAAATCAAGAGAGCCAAAAACACACATGTGAGGTTAGTAATTTTATTTTGTAAAAAATTATGATGCAATCCTATTTTATCCTTTGGTCTATAATGAATCCCCTAGATTTAGTACCAGTAGTCCACTCGGCAGCCATCATACAAACCCAAGATTGTGAGCCATCTTACAAACCAAGTATTGTGTTAATTCTCTGCATCTATTATGAGATGGCGTGTTGTATTTTCGGAGAGGACAGAGTGCAGCTCGGGAGTGGTAGTTCCTGGTGTTGAGGTTGATAGCATCCTATGAAACAAGGCCACGGCTGCACATTAGACTCCTCTCCACCTTTTTTAGTCTTACATACTTTGTCCGGCTGCCCATGCCTGCAGTCTTTGTTAAGCATCATTATTAAGAGAAATCTGTTATGATCACAAGTTTAGAGGAGAACGTTGTATTTGTTTGCTAGGTATATATGTATTTGGCTTCATCTAGGAAGTTTGTTCAGTTTTCCGCTTACATATTCAGAACATGGATTACTAATGAGTTTGACTCGGATAAACACAAGAATTGATTTTCATTTCACATGTAGCTATGCATCAAACAAGAAATACCAACAGGTAGTTCCCTTTTATCTGTTCCATTGAAACACTGTCCATAGTATGTTCTGTAGAAAACATGAAATACAACACTGTGATTTGTTTCATTTATTGGTATGTTGCTTCAATGAAAAGTATGATGATAAGCTCGACAACTAAGAGAACGTGATTTCCCCATTTTCTAACATTAACCACTTCATCATTGATAATAGACCCATCTAGAACATAACTCCAGTTTTTTTTTTCATTTTTGATATAATGACAGTACTACAGTCCTCTTGATAGGCATACAGTGTGCATAGCTCCAATAATCTCTCATGCCGAGCTTTGATTCGCTAGTGCTGCATTTGGTTACATATGTATGCATACCGATCATTATGAACTACAAGTTAATTAAAGAATCCAAGAGAGGTAACAGGAACAGTTTCCTACTACCTTCATCATAATTTTACATGCTTCTTTAAGAATATCAGCGGTCCAAGCTTACTTAATGGTCGTAATTAGTTTCTAAGCAATGTAGTTCTAATTCTCCTTTTATGATCCCTCCAATACCATGTTTTGACATGGATCTTTAAATAGTTGTGTGGGAAAAGTGAACTTTAATGGTTTTATATCTTTGCTTTGTCCTCTGTTACAAGGCCCAACAGCTTTCAAGTATATGAACCTAACTTGCATGATATAATAGTGTGATCTTAATCAAAAGCATCTTGCATCACCGAGAAGTTACAGTCTGAACCAGTTTAGTCTGGCATACATGTTTTTTACTCTTTACATGACATTCTTACTGACTGAATTTGGTCTACGTAATCCTTGAACTTCCTATTGTCATGGGTGGTGATTTTAGGCAGGTCTTGCCGGTTATACCTGGGGGCTCATGTGCCGATATAGTGGATGTTGTGCTTAACTCTTCTGCACTTTGGTCTTCTATGAAGGTTTTGCACCTGACTAAAACATATGTTTGAAGGTTGATGGTTTGACAGATGATTCAAGATCTGAGTTAGCATAGTTTTTAGAGTAGGTGCGTCCAGTTGGTAATGGTACCGTGCAGGGGATTCAGAGTCTACCTGGGTGACTATACCTGATAGTTTTTTTATTAGAACAGATGATGATATAGTTGATGCGTTGATTGACTGTGTTTATAATTATTTCAATGCTTCTTATTGTTGCCTTGAGTATTTAGCTGCCCAGCTATTGTGTGCCCAACAAATGTCGTTGTTGATGCTATCAATGATCGGGTTGCTTTCAGGATACCTTCGGAAAGCCGCGAGTACTTAAGTGCAGATAGGGTTGCTCCAGTATCATAGCAAATCCCTAATGTATATGTGTTGTATACAGAAGTTATATTTAATGCAATAACACAACCTAACTATCCTCAACAGCGCTTGCTCCTTAAAGTTGGCATGCCTGTTGTATTGATGCAGAACCTAAATCAGTGGATGGGTTTATGTAATAGAATGAGATTACTTATTACTAGGCTTGCTGATTGTGCTTGAGGTTACTGATATGACATCATCTTCTTCAGGTCTAAATAAACACACATTTTTTTTGGGTCTAAATAAACACATTGGCACGCTAGAGCAATGAGAAATAACACTGAAAAAAGAGACTACAAAAAAAAAAGCTTTGCATGGAATTTATAGATAACTAGTTGAATGCCCGTGCGTTGCTACGGATTCTAATTTTTTATTCTCAGCACATACGTAAATAATGCATATAAAGTTTTCACTGGTGTGTAAAAGAACCTTATTAATCAACATATTAACATCAACACCACTTTAGCATGCAATCTGCCTCTAGCTTAGCTATATGGCACCACATGCATGCAGTATTCAAGAGAAATCTTAAAAAAAACAATAGTAGAATATCTAGTTATGGCACCATCATTTTTATGGAAGTTTCTTGTAGCATATACCTCTCTCTAAAACACATGACAAAGAATCCGCCATTCAAAGTACTGTAACTCACACCAGCATAGTGAAAAATTGTCAATCAACAGTTGACTATCAACACTTGCTAACCTATCATAGATTCCAACGCATATAACCATCGTCCAATTGCAAAAACTTGTTTCAACTAATATCAGCAGTGTTGCTCCTCTTCTATGCAGACTGGTGACCTGACTCTGAAGATGTGTGCTACTCCTCTTTTGCAAAGCTTCTACCACTGCCTAGGTGTCACACGATCGATTCATGAGCATTGTTCACACCGAGCGTGGCTTTCTTCGTCTTGGCAATCTTCTCCTCGTTGAACATGCCTCTGAAACAAAGAACAAAGAAGCAACCAGAATCAAGAACAAAAAGTTCACTGCGTCATGAATAAATCTTTGTTAGTACATACAATAAGAACAAACTCCCAAAAAACAGTGAAACAAATCAGATTATTTTAAGTGACAAAAATTAAATGATCAAATCAAAGGAAGGGCCTCATATCTAGGCCCCTCTAGGCCCAGATCTGGAGCCAGTCACGTCTAGCCAAACAAACAAAATATGATAACTTCTAAGCCAAATATAACATAACATTCTTGAATGTTCAAAATTTCACACCCCTAATTACTGACTCATACAAATAACTTAAAATAATTTCATAAATCAAGAATGTTCAACGAGAAGATTTGATAAGAAATTATTCTAACAAAAAAGTGCATATAAATGAGTGTGATCTACCTACCTCCGCGGTTACCAAAACAGCAAGCAAGCGCGACAACCTAGCTTCCTCACATTTGCACTATTCTTATATATGTTGCATCAAAAATATACTATAAATAGAGAAACTTGGATACCGGGAACTGTAATCAGTCAACACCAACATTTTCATGGAACTTCAAGTAGCCTGATCACTATGTATACGCATCATACACACCTTTATCAAAGAGTCTGGCATACCAACCCTCTCCACCTCTTTTTTTTACATCCCACCCTAATTTCTTCAGGTGGATGATCATCCCACACCATATCATCTGCATTTGGCACGATTCAGGACAGTACACCTGGACATGCAGAAAACAATAGTTATATTGATTCTAATAAAGGCTTGCAATAAGAGTCGAATTCAAGCATTAACTAAGCATATTTGATGGAGAATATTGTGGATCCGCAATGGCATGCAAAAAAACGATAGGGGTCTAGACAATTCAGAGTGCATACTTGTTCTTTTGTGCTATCAGTTCAGTGCAAACAAAAAATATGTATTATTAATTTTGGTTGCCGTTTAATATATCAGATAACTACCTTTTAGACATAAACCACTGTTTGGTGGCGTATCTCTAGGATTATCTTAAGCTTACAGGCCTTCCCTACCACTAAGATATACTACCTTTTATTACAGATGCAGGTTTCTCGAAAGGATCATGAAAATGGTAAAGAGCCAAACCTGAACATTGCCAGAGAAGATAGCAGGAATGCCTATCACTTGATGTACTAAGACATCCATTTGAAATCTTCGCCATATCCCATCTTTCAGAAAATATTGCCCATGAACACCTCCAGGCCTATCATTCCACTTCATGCATTTAATTCCTACTCATATTGTCCTGAAACGATGACTTCTTTTTAATTCTGCAGCACAAAAAGAATGAGTCTTCATGCAACTTCCAGATACTTTATCGAGTTATCCCCCAAACAGCATCTTGGAGGGAGCACGGAATTCAATTGAGACAAGCGCGTCATCGCCCATAATGTGCAGAACTAACAATACCTCATAGCAGGCACTGGCCAATGCCTTTTCCTGCCAACACAAAGCCTTAATCAGTGAAGAAAATCCAAGATGTATATGTCCTTGGAATGCAAACCATCTGCCCAATTCATCTATACAAACTGTATCTTCCATCTTGTCCTCTTGAACAACCATAATGGGAACGTAAGTTGTCTGATTTTTTCAATCATTTCACAGCAAAGAGGCATCAAGATATACTGATTCTAACTGGTGAGTTACAATTTTTTCTCCATTCACAGAATGTCTGCTTGGTACTCTTCCAATGCATGCACGAGATCAGCTGACCTGGACCCACCCGCAAAACACACAAAATTTAGAATCTCAAACGCACTATACATATACAGTCTATATTTTCAAAATTCAGATAAACATTAGAGAGGCAGAATGATGGCGCACTTGCGGCAGCCGAGCAGGATGATCATCGAGCCATATCTCCCAAACAGCCAGGATGATCATCGAGTTTATTTCTTTTTGGTTGGTTACTCGATGGTCTTGTAGGATCATGTCAATCAGTGTTGTCACTTTGGCAATGCCCCGCCTTTAATTGATAAGAAAATTAGCATGCGAACCTAGCTACATGTCACTCAGGGTTGATGCACTCCACTGACCTCTGAATCAGTAGTTTGCATGCCGGCAACCAGGCTATCTAGTCCAGGCCCCCTCCCACCATTTGCAGTCAGTGGGTGCAAGCGAATATTTTCCCCATCTCTTACGTTGTTCGGCTTAATCTGCAGCATGAGATAAAATCTGTCAAGTGTCTGGCGTTTGCAGAATCCCAATCCATGGTTTAGTTTCAATCAAATGTCAGTCTTCATGCCGTCATGACCAAAAAAGCAGATGTGTTTTTTTTCTCAAAAAAGCAGATTGAAACAAAGCAAGTAAGGGTACAAAAGAACTAATCTGAGCTGCCAGTAATGTGCTAATTCACCCCGGTTTGACTACAACAGTAATGCGCTATTCACAGACCTTTTTTCCAACAGGAGCGTGAGGGTTAACTTTTAGAGTCGATTGCTCTGAATTCCTCTATCGCAACCATTTTTTTCTTTTAAATGTTGCCACTGGAATGGACGATTGCTACTGATTGCGGTTCATCTCCAACCTCATCAGCATTCTCTGTAGGGGAACAACTTCTCTACTGAACCTTAGCCGGTCCGATGTTGTTTGCCTCGTCATCCCCAATCGCCCCCGTCATAGCAGCCACGATGCTGACCACCTCTTCATGCTCTGAACTATATAGCACGAATCGAGATGGGCTTCATCCTCGGCTGAATCATTGAAAAGCAACCTGGACAAGTACGAATTGTAGTTTCTCTCTCTCAAAATCGCAATCCATGAAGAAATATAAGCGAGTATTATAGATGGCAGTTGCCAGAACTACTAACCTTTCTATCGGATCCATGGGTTAATCCATGGCTCCAATCTCCAGGAGAACGCGGCGGCGCTACTCCCGCCGAACTGTGGCCTCGTCCCAAACCCAGAGATGGCTCGGACGAAGGACAGCCATGGAGACTACGGGGGAGTACGTGAAGGTGCTGGGTCGATGTCGGATTGCCTGATCTCCTCCCTGATGTCTCCCTCCGATCTCCTCCCTGAGATCTCCCTCCGACAGATGTCGCTCCGGGCTGCTCCTTCTCTTCTAGCTGGGGATGAGGGAGATGGAACCGAGGCCAGACCACGTCGGGCTGGAGGCGCCCTGGAAGGAGGAGGGCATCTCGCTGGAAGGAGTAGGACATCTCGCTGGAAGGAGTAGGGCGGCTGGGACGGGGGGCGGGTGAGGGAGACGGGAGCGGCGGAGGAGTTTTATTAGGTGGGCGGTGATATCATTACGGGTATTTTGGGCAATCAAATGATGTAGACCAAAAGTGGCTTCACCAACTGCAAACCAATAGTAAAGATAAGAAGAGCTTCGCTAGTAGAGATATTAGAAAAAAGCCAAAAGAGCATGCACGTGGGACAGGCGCCACACACACCTTCCATCAGAGCCTGCATGCCAACTACACTTCAAACATATATCTACCACACCGCACTACACGCACCGACCACCACTCTCAGCGACCAGCTTAATTGCACAACATAAACCCATGCTTATATATCGAACGTAATGCTAAAACAGATTAAAAAAAAATTAGCAGGACGTATAAAAAAAAACATGGTGCAAAAACATGCTGCAGGCGGGCCGGGCGAAGCCGGCCGGCCCGTCTAGTATATATTATGTAGTTAAAGTCTGGTCTTAAAGTATGTTGCGCCACAGGCGCCTAGACATCCCTCTCGGGGGGCGCCTATACGCTGATCCGTGCGGCTGAGACCCCGCGCCGCACACCCCGGGGGGGGGGGGGGGGGGTGTATCGGGCCGGCCCACACTGCCTTTATGTTTTTAGTTTTTTCTAGTAATTTATTTTTATTTTTTTCCTTTTTCCTATACTTTCTGTATCTATTATTCTTTTATTTTATTTTCTAAAATCTAAACATTTTTTAATCTAAATAATTATAAATTTTAAAATATCCAAAATTTAATTTTTTTCAAAACTGAACAAATTTTGAATCAGAACAAAAAAAGGAACAAAATTCAAATCGGAACAAAATTTAAAATGGAACAAAATTCGAATTAGAACAAAAATTAAATTAGAACAAAATTAAATTTTTTTAAAATTAGAACACATTTTAAATTGGACAAATTTTTAAAATAGTGCAAATTTTAAAAACAAAACAAATTTGTAAATCTAAAAAAATTCGAAATCTGAAAAGAATTAAAATCTACATATTTTTTTGAATCAAAACAAAATTAAAAATTGTAAAAAATGTTGTAAAAGAAAAACAAAATAAAAAAGAAAACGAAACTAAAACCGAGAAAGGAAAGCCAAAATGGGCTGACCAGGCCGGCCGCGGCAGTCGGTAACAGCCGACCTGATCCGCATATAGATTTTGCCTCCCTCTCGTGATATTGTATAGTGACAAACTTCATTTAATTTGTTGCTACATTTTCTATAGGGATTTCTATTTTCGTGCCCTCAGGTCGTTAGTTGTACTCAGTTTTCCCCAGCTCCTTAGTTTTTTCTCAGTTTTGTCCAAGTCCTTGGCTGAAACCGTCACCAGTGCTGGAACGGCCGGTTGCCCGACGGTTGAACACCTTTGACCGTTAACTGCTGACTAGTGGGGCCACGTAGAGCCCGCAAAGACACGTCAGAGCATCCATCTTTGTTTGACCGTAAGCATTGCCGTATCCCTGACCAAAACGCGGACGAGTGGGGCTTCGGTATATCGAATGACAAGTGGGGCCATGACGCTGATACAAGGTGCAATACACGGGTAGGAATAGATTTTTAAACGGAGCTCTACAGCGATGGCACAGAGGAGGTGGCCTGCGGGGTGCCGAGATGAGATCGACGTCCACAAAGAACTGCATGAGGCGAGATCAGACGCATTAGATAGATATGAACTAGACGCGTTTAACCATGCAAAGAAGAGAAGAAATGGTCGAGGACATCGACGACGACCTCAACACTTTGACTGACGGTGTCGGACACGAACGCGAGCAATGTAGAGAAAACTAGTGTCTCTTCTTTCTGGCGTGTATAGATAGGTGCTAGGGGAGTGTGGTGGCGAAGGGAAAGACCTCGCGGTGGTCTGTGGCGTCCAGCATAGCAGGGCGACGTGGCCGTGCCCACAGTGGCGTGCATGTTCGGCATTGGCATCAGCATGTACGTTCGTCATTGGCCTCGGCGGTATCTCTGGTGTGTCAGTGATCGAATGAGGGGACGGGATTGAGGGTGCATCCCGACGGTGACCTAGCAGTGGCGGCGAGCATGCATACCCGTTCTGACCATGCCGATATCGGCATCGGCATCGTTTGGAGGCTGTGGTGCTCGAATCATGGTGGAAATTGCGATTCCCTATTATTTTTACATGCATAATATATAGAAAATAGCTAGATCTATAAATCGATGCATATGAAGCTACATATATATTCTTGGTCATAATCCCCTTAGATGCATGGCTTCACGTCGTCGTCGCTTTCATCGTCAGTATCTTCGTCGTCCGTGTAGTAGTACTTCCTGCACGTTATTCCGTCGAACACCTTCACTGTGAGCACATAATCGCCTTCATATTTGAAGTGTAGGAAGCAGCCGAAATCCACACCGTGCGCGACGGCGAAATTCTCCCAGCCCTTGTCGAGGTACATCCGGCCTTGTCCGTCAAATAGGACCTCCATGGTCCAGAGACGAGGACCGCAGTCAGCTGCTCGCAGATACACCTTTGCGGGCTCCTGGCCGTCAAGATAGTCCGCAAACTTTTGTGGGAGTGCCTGCAAAGAGATCGAGCGCCGATCGTTTGAAATTAAAGGTTTTTTAGAACATGCACATAATTAATCACATGCATCATATATGTGCAAACGCGTACGTATCTTCTTGGCCAAAGGGTCTTCATAGATGGTGATGAAGAACTTCTCTATGATCAATGGCAGTGTTGACGGTGGTGGGGGTGGTTTATATCTCAACAAAAAAGTAATGCCTAAAAGAAATGGAAATTCTTGAAAGTTCATCATTTTACCGTGAAAAGTAATGCGTAAAAGAAATGGAAATTCGTGATAGTTTATCATTTTACCGTGAAAAGTAATGCGTAAAAGAAATGGAAATTCATGATAGTTCATCATTTTACCGTGAAAAGTAAAGCCTACAAGAAATGGAAATTCGTGATAGTTTATCATTTCAACGTGAAAAGTAATGCCTAAAAGAAATGGAAATTCGTGAGATTTTATCATTTTACCGTGAAAAGTAATGCCTAAAAAAAATTCATGATAGTTTATCATTTTACCGTGAAAAGTTAAGCCTACAAGAAATGGAAATTCGTGATAGCTTATCATTTTACCGTGAAAAGTAATGCCTACAAGAAGTGGAAATTCGTGATTACCCAACTTGTTGAATCCGGTGGCAAACTCGTCATTTAGCATACATAGAGGGGTAGTAGTTTGCCACCGACAGATAGAGAGAGAGTGGCACGATCCTGCCCGTTGGATCATAGGATCGACGGTAGGTGGGCACGATCCGTGTGACAACAGCTCGACCAATCAGGCCAAGTTAGGGCTTCTGTGAGAAGGGAGAGGGTAAAACTGAGTAGTATCAAGGATACAAGGGCAAGTAAATAATAAACAGGCTAAGGAATTCAAATAAGAGATTTAGAAAAAGAAAACACATGTTTTGTACAATAAAACCCAGGTTGGCCTACCTCAAAGTATTAGCAATTCAAATATACATGAGTGTAAAAATTATGGCCTCATTCAGACAAACTATGTTTTGGGTATAGATGTTTTGAGAAGGGGTTTGAGTGGAAAGCCATGAACCTTCATAGCTACTAGTGATTTCAGAAGTGGCCATTTGTGTGAAAACGTGATTTATATATGATTGTTATGATTTCCTACGTGGCAGGTCGCGTAACAAGACTCCATGAGTAGGAGGCACTATGATTTTATTTTTTTGAATTTTTTTGCGCATGAAATGACTCAATTAGATGGCTTAATCCCATCTGTTGACTCTCTGTTGACCAGCCACTTGAGGGTAAAACTGAGTATATTGCACTAGACAGTATTAGTACTCGAGGGGAAAACTGAGTACAGATATTTTTCCAGTGTAAGATTCGAGAGTAGAACTGAGTACACGTAACGGTGCTGACGTGCAGTCCCACGGACGCGTGTCGCGGTGAGCAGCGGTTAGCCGCGCGGTGCGCGTGCTGAGACCAAAATGTCAACTGCCAGTACAGAGCCCCTCTCCCTCCCTCTGCACACAGTCTCATCATAACTCACGCACGCAACCACGCCTCTCACGTCCCATCACCTTCTCCAAAAAAACCCCAGCCACCCTACGCGCACTCCCCTACCGGCGATGGAGAAGAAGAATGCGCCAGCGGCCGTCGCCCCCGAGCCCGTCGCCTCCGAGCCCGTCGCCGCCGAGCCCGTCGCATCCGAGGCCGTCGCCGCCGTGCCCGTCGCCTCCGAGGGCGGCGCATCCAGGCGCGGCGCCTCCATGAACTGAGCCTCTCTCAGGGCTGACGGACCACTTCACAAGATCGGCGCCTGCTTACTAGCGAACGAGGAGTACGTGGACACCTACTCTGCTTTGAGGCAAGTTTGTACTAATTGGCGCTCAGATTTATCTGAGCCCGACGTGCACCTGCACGAATGGATCATGGTAGAGCAGGCCCTTCCACGCGCCGCTGAGTTCTCCTTCCTCCACCTCCGCACATCCCGCTACGTCACCATCGATCTAACGGAAGTTCATGCAAGGTTCAAATTCCTCCATATCTATAGAGTTAATCCTTTTATTTTCAATCGTAAACATCTTAGTGCTGAATGTTATCTTCATCAATCCCATATATTTTAGATACTACTTCGTCAGCTTTTGCCGTGGCATCATCGTGCTTGCCCAAAAGAACCAGCCGCACAAGATACGGCTTCTGAACCCACTCACAAAGACATCGAACACTATATTTCAGGCGCAGATGCCATCTGTTATTCTGGAGTCAGTCACTGTAATGAAGTCCCCGACTATGCTCTTCGTTTCCACATATTACCCGGCAGAAATTGCTTGGGTCGATGAGAGCACTCCAACTAAGGGTATAGATGAAGATTGGGGAGAAGGAAGATTTTCGATCGAGTACCATTCTATGCGTTGCATTACCACGTTCAATGGTGAATTCTATGCACTAGCTGTGAACAATTTTGAGTTCGGAACATTGGTGTGCACCAACAATGCCCAGTTGGAGCAGGGCGTGAGCAATGTCAACATGGAGACACTATTTTCTTTTCCAGAACTTGGAAATGACAAGTTCTACCTTGTGAAGTCGGATGGTGATCTGCTGCTTGTGTTGTTGGGCGGTCGTTTGGAGGAAGGTCAAACAGTGGTGTACCGTGTGGACACTGAGATCCGCTCTCTCCATGCCGTCAGTAACATTGGCAGTCGTGCCTTCTTCGTCCATCATGTCCGGTGTATCTCCGTCGACACCAGAGTGCACCCGACACTTCGACCTGGCTGCATCTACTACGCGGATTTGGGTTATATCAGAGAGTACTTTGATGATATGAACGCCTGGGATGAGTCGCCACTATATGTGGATAGATTACAAAAGTACGGTCTGAAAAAAGAACAAAGGCCATACCGTTTGAAGGATGTATTGGCTGCACACTGCAGACGGAAGGAGTTCAATGAATATTTCTTTCGGACCAGAAAATGGAGCGACGAATATATATATGATGAATGAAGAACAGATACATTGCGTCTTATATTATTTTCAGCTTAGTTTGTCATGAACATTAACATCGTTATTGGCTGCTTTTGGCTGCTGTATGCAGTTTATATATTATACTTAGTTTTCTAGATTTATTATGCTGCTGTGAATTTATCCTATACTAGCTTCTAGATTTGCTACTAGATTTGTTACCATATTGGGCAAAAAACGAGGGCCAAAAGGCAACAATCATTGAAGAAAGACAGAAATAGAAGCTTCTCTAGATTTGATACTAATTTGGTGAAAAGAGAGAGAACTGTTTACAGAGAGAGAGGGGAAAAAGGCGCTCTGAAAAGGCGCTCTGAAAAGTCAATGCCAATTTGGCCCGAGAGAGACAGAACCGAGCTCTCACGTACAACCAAACGCGGTCTCGTCCTGTCCCACGCGGTCCCTTTCTACCAGCCCCACGCGACGCGGCCCCACACGACGCGGCCCCACACGTCAGCACGGAACGGTCAACTTAACGGGATTCCTCCCGTCCGAGCGTCTGCGAGGGGTTTCAAACTAGAGCGAGGGGAAAACTGAGGAAAAACTAAGCGGCTGGGGAAAACTGAGTACAACTAACGACCTGAGGGCACGAAAATAGAAATCCCTTTTCTATACACGTGCTTGGCTGAAACACCTAGCTCTTGGCTTATTTTGATTCTGATTATAGCTCACCCCATACACATATTCAGCACAATTCTAACATCACAAATATTTTCTTCCTAGGAGAATATCGCCTCTTGATCGAGTGGGTTATCATTTCGACGTCACCTCGGCCTATCTCGCGGTAGTGGGTAACCATGGTGTGATTTTTTTTTTGGCTCTCCCGCCTCACTTTTTTTTGGGCTCTCCCGCCTCACTTTCTAGTGCTCCAGCTTGACGATATTATTTCTTCAACATGATCACATCAATATCAAAAGGTATACCCGTGGTACTGTGGTAGATATATGCGCAAAGGAATACATCTTCATCGTGGATAATATGGCTACAATATTTATTAATGGTGCTCAAACTCAATGAAATCATTTTAAAACATAATCAAAAGACATTTTGAATATTTATAAAAATATGAAAAACTTCGTTGTAGATAACGTTGGGCCACAGGCCATCTGTCTTATTTCGATTAACTGAATACCCATGAGGAGATGAGAAAAATTCACAGATACCCATGACGCGTCAGCCACCGCCGCCATGCCGTATTGATGCTAGGCTCTATCACCCTAGCCGTGACGCCATCATCCTCCTTGGCAAGCCAAGCAAGTTGGAAAGCCTTATATCGACACCGACGAGATCACCTGCCCAAAGTCTGGCCGTCGTCGATTTGCTCGACTCCGACCTCGCATGACCCTCACTGACCCCTCATCTTGTTCCTGGTGGCTTAATGCGAGGACCAGGGTTTTGGAAAGGGACAGGAAAGCGTTTGACGCCAGAGTCATGCTAACCTGTTGGTCCTTATGGAAGCAACAGAACGCGCGTGCCTTCAATAATGTGTCTCGACAATGCTCTGCTGCGGAGCTGACTAGGAGAATAAAGGAGGAATTGGTGTTGTGGATGTTGGCTAGGCAAGGTTGTAATCTAGGTGGGAGTGCAAACCTGTTAGGAGAATAGTTTTGAGTGAGTTCCGGTGTGGGTGCCAGGCGACTTGAGTTCTAGGACTCAAGGTCGTGTCTTGTAGATGTCACTTTGCTTCCTTCTATAAATCTATGGTACACATTCGCGTACCCTCTAAAAAGACCTTCTATCCGTCTGGACCACTTCTCCCTCTCCCTCTCACTCTAGAACATGCTCGTGTTGTGGGCCGCCGTCCATCGCAAATTGGCATCATTGTCGGTGACACTCCGGTGACCAATACGTCACAACGCCCCCACTTTCCAACGCCACGTGAAGCTCTGCTTTGAATGCTCCCCGCCTTGCAAGCTAGGCCACTCTCCTTGACATCTCCGTGCTCAACCAGAGAGAGGTTTTGCTGATGTGACGGTGGTGTCATCATGACATCAGACTCCTTTTATTGTGTCGAACTAGTTAGTTTGCTTGGTATAAGTGAGCAAATGGGCATCGCTAAACTCTAAAGTATTTGGACAAGCAGAAGCGACATCCCATGTTAGTAAAGCGGCAGAGGTGGCCAGTTTCTTGACACCCACGGGCATATCTACTTAGAGCAACTCCAACAACCGCTGTAAATTAGCACAGCATGGGAAAATCGCCGATTTAGCGCGCAGGAGGAGTATTGAGGTTTTCCTAGTGCGCTTAACTAAAGCGCGCTGGAAAGTGTTGAGACGCGAGTGCAGCAAAATTCCCCCCGAGCGAGTGCACCCAACCGCTGTCCTAAAACCTCCACCGCTGCTGCTTAGTTCCGCTGTTGTAGCCTAGCTCCAGCGATAGATAGTGCATGGAAAGTGTTGAGACGCGAGTGCAGCAAAATTCCCCCCGAGCGAGTGCACCCAACCGCTGTCCTAAAACCTCCACCGCTGCTGCTTAGTTCCGCTGTTGTAGCCTAGCTCCAGCGATAGATAGTGCATGGAAACCTCCCCGCCACTTCCGTGCACCCTTGGAAACCACTTTCCCTACCTCACTGCCACCGGTAGAGCCCCGCCGCCACAGCAGATCCGATAGCCGAGCGGCCCACCGGGAACCCTTCTTACCCCTCCTCCGCCGCGCTCCTCTACCTCCATCAGCCGCATAATTCCACTGCAACCTTCCGGTATCGCGAGGACAATGGCACCTGCTATAGCCACGCACCTCCATCGGGTGTGGCAGGTGTTCGAAGGTATGCCCCCGCCGCTGTGACAAGCTATAGAAAATAGGTATCTTTGTTTGTAGATGAGTTCCTTGATGTCTATGCACGCGTCTATTCTTGTAGACAGTGTTGGGCCTCCAAGTGCAGAGGTTTGTAGAACAGCAGCAAGTTTCCCTTAAGTGGATCACCCAAGGTTTATCGAACTCAGGGAGGAAGAGGTCAAAGCTATCCCTCTCAAACAACCCTGCAATTATGATACAGAAAGTCTCTTGTGTCCCCAACATACCCAATACACTTGTCAAATGTATAGGTGCACTAGTTTGGCGAAGAGATAGTGAAATACAAGTGGTATAGATGATTATAAGTAGTAAATGCAATCTGGAATAAAAATGGCCGTAAGCAAACAAGTAACAAAACAGCAAGTAAACGGTGTGCAAAGCTTGAATACAAGGCCTAGGGATCATACTTTCACTAGTGGACACACTCCCAACAAATATAACATAATTAAATAAATAAATAACTTCTCTTCACTAAGGTTCTCTGAATTACTCTCCTATTGAATAACACTAATCATTGCGTAGGGCTACGAAGCACTCCTCAAAGTTCATCAAGTACTTGACAAACACCACTCATAGAGATATCCAAATCAAATCACAACTCAAGATAAATATTATTGCAACTTAGACCAAGTACTAACATGGTGCACACACTGTCAACATTACACCATGAAAGAAGGAATAGATCACTTCAATACTATCATAGTGATAATTATTCTCATAATCCATAAGAGATCACAATCGTAGCCTAGACAAAGTACCACCATGATGCACGCACTGTCACCGTTACACCATGGCAGGGGGAATAGATTACTTTGATAACACACTAGAGTACACATAATGAAGAAGAGTAACATCTACTTATTCAACATGATACAAAGCTCACAATCACATAAAGATCACATCATGGGAGAGAGAGGTGAACCACATAGCTACCGGTAGAGCCCTCAGCCCCGGGAATGAACTACTCTCTCCTCATCATAGGAGACATCAAGGTTGATGGAGATGGCGGTGAGGTCAATGGAGACGGCGGAGACGGCGATGGAGACCGATGGAGATGGCTCCAGGGGTACTTCCCCGTCCCGGCAGAGTGCCGGAACAGAGGCTTCTGTCCCTCGAAATTCATCGGTGGCGGCGGCGGAACTGCAGAACTCTTTCTGGAAAATTGCCGACCCCTCTTAGGGTTTTCCGTCCCGAGGCTTTATATAGGCGAAGGGGCATCGTCAGGGGGCTGCCAGGGGCTCCTCCCACATAGGGGGCGCGGCCAGGGGCTGGGCCGCGCCCACCTGGTGTGAGGCTGGCCCCTGGCCCCCCTCCGGCTCTCTTTCGGTCCTCGTCCTTCGTCCGGGAAAAATAAGACTTCTGGAACTTGTTTCGTCCAATTCCGAGAATATTTTCTGTGTAGATTTTTTGAAACACAAAAACAGTAGAAAACAGGGAACTGGCATTGTGGCATCTTGTCAATAGGTTAGTTCCGGAAATCGCATAAAAACGCGACGAAGTGTAACGAAACACAAGGCAAATGGTGTAAAAATAAGCATAGAGCATCAAAAATTATAGATACGTTTGAGACGTATCAGCATCCCCAAGCTTAACTCCTGCTCGTCCTCGAGTAGGTAAGTGATAACAAAAGAAATAATTTTTGAGGTGACATGCACCATCACAATCTTGATCATATAGGTAAAGCATTGAGTGCTGAGATCAAAGAACTTAAAACATGGGCATGAAAGACATAATCTTGACAATAAGAAACTTAGCAATCATGTTATAACATGAAAATGAACACAAACAAAAGATCATGAAAATGAAACAATGAAAGTCAAACGTATGTTCAAATCATAAGGAAAAACATACAAATGGTTTTCAGCTTGTCCTTCATGGAGAGCAAAATATAAATGCATAGGACACCTTCAAGTTTAAGAGGGCGACTAGATACAAATAATTTGAGAACAAGTGAAACCAACAATATGAATCAATCAATGAAAACTTTGGGACAATGCACATTATACTCAGAATGACAACTATGCTCTCTTAATGGTGCATAAAGGTAGAAGGTGGTGACTCAACATAAAAGTAAAAGAAAGGCCCTTCGCGGAGGGAAGTAGTGATTAAACATGTGCTAGAGCTTTTCATTTATAAAATAGAGAGATAAAAATTGGTTTTGAGAGGTGGCTGTCTTTGTCAACGACTGGCAATGGGGTTCTTACTATCTTCCATACAAAAATGAAGCAAGTTTTTGAGAGAGAGATTGGCACTTTTGTGCTCTTTTATAAAGCTTGGCACTCCTCCCCACCTTTTTATCTTTCACAAATCATGGCTAACCGATTCCATCGGGTGCCCACCAACATTCACATACCATGGAGGAGTGCCTTTTTCTTTTCTTTTTCTTTTTGGAATAAACTATATGGAAGATAGCAAATCCGACCACTACGTCCCCATGAGCTAAAAACAGTGTCACAAAATGAGAAGTATTTTGAAGGTTTTTTGAAAGGTAGCACATGAAAATTTACTTGGAATGGCTTGCAAATACCACGCATACGAATTTATAGTGGACACAATGGCAAACTTGGTTTTTGGGAGTTGGATGCACGAGTAGAGCTCATACTCAGTACAAGGTGAGGGCTAGCAAAAGATTGGGAGCGACCAACTAAGAGAGCAATAATGGCCATAATCATGCAAAGCGACAAAGCAACATTAAAAGAAGCATAAGATGGCATTGATGGCTAGTTGATGAAGGAGATTATTCTTCTTCGTCCCCCAGCAACAGTCCTTGTGCGTGGTGAATGACCAGCCCGTTGGGAACCCCAAGAGGAAGGTATGATGAGTATAGCAGCTGGTTTTCCCTCAGTTAAGAAACCAAGGTTTAATATCGGCCAGGAGAGGAAGGACAATGACGACTGAAGGTGATGCTTGATAGCTTGCGACAGCTGCGGACAATTTATATATGGCGCCTCGTCCAATCTTTGCTTGCTAGCTGCAACGTGGAACCTGCACACACACAACCAAGTACTTTGTTCCCAACTTACGATGAGGTTGTCAATCTCACCGGTTTGCTTGAAACAAAGGTTATGAGTGTATCGAGTGGAAAACAATATAGTATGTGAGTAAAGTAAACAATATGAGTAAAGTAAACAGGTGATAGCAATATGATGGAAATAGGACCGGGGTCCACAGTTCACTAGTGGTGTCTCTCCATAGATAAAATAACACATGCTGGGTAAACAAATTACAGTTGGGCAATTGATAGAATAAAGATAACATGATATGTCAAGAAGATCACTATGAGATTTACTCTGGGCATTACAACAAAATACATAGACCGCCATCCAACTGCATCTATGACTAATAATCCACCCCCGGGGATATCAATCCGAACACCCCAAAAGTATTAAGTTGCGAACAACAGATAATTGCATTAAGCAAAGTGTGTAATGTAAACAAAGCATATGCCCTTGAGCATATGAATGTTGTTTTCTCCCTAGTAGCAACAGCACATCTACCACCTTAGAGGTTTCTGTCACTCCCCCAGGTGAAATAGAGGCATGAACCCACTATCGAGCATAAATACCCCCTCTTGGAGTCACTAGCAACTACTCGGCCAAGATAGCCACTAACAACGGAGAGCATGCAAGATCATAAACAACATAGAGATAACAAAAGATATAATTCAGTACAGCAACTTAATCATAAACACCAATATTCATCGGATCCCAACAAACCAAACATGTAGAATTACATAACGGTGATCTCAATCATGTAGGGCAGCTCATGAGATCTAAACATGAAGCACATGGTGGAGGAGACAACCATCTAGCTACTGCTATGGACCCATAGTCCAAGGTAGACTACTCACTCATCGCTCCGGAGGTAAGCATGTCGATGAAGAAGACCTCCGGTGGCGATTCCCCTCTCCGGCAGGGTGCCGGGAAGAGCTTCTGGACCCTCCCGATCTTTGGGTCGATGGTGGTGGCGGATCGCGATGTGTTCTGGAAAATTGATCGGGTACTTAGGTTTTTTCCGTCGGGGGGTCTTTATAGGCGAAGGGGCGATGTCAGAGGTGGAGCCAGGCGGCCTCACACGGTGGTGGCGCGGGCCAGGGGCTGGCCGCGCCACCCCTATGTGTGGGCCCCTAGTGGCCCACCTCCTACTCCTCTTTGGATCTCTGGAAGCTTCCGGGTAAAATAAGACTTCAGGAACTTGTTTCGTCCAATTCCGAGAATATTTCCTATGTATCACTTCTGAAAAACAAAAACAGCAGAAAACAGGAAACTGGCACTGTGGCACTTGTTAATAGGTTAGTTCTGGAAAATGCATAAAAGTGCCACTAAGTGTAACGAAACAATAGGCAAATGGTGTAAAAACAAGCATGGAGCATCAAAAATTATAGATATGTTTGAGACGTATCAGGCATCAAAAGTCAAAAACTAAATAATCATAGAGGCTATAGGCGACTTATTTTTGTAGTCAACATGGTGTAAGCATGTGCCAAGTCAACCCAAATAAAGCATCAAAGGAGAAAACCAAATAAATGCTTCCATATAATAAAAACAACGCATGATTTTTTCAAAGGCTCATTAAGCAATCTCAATCATTTGAGACAAGTCATGCTACAGCGAAAATCACTAAGCATACTATCAAAAAGACATCAAGCACGACATGCAAAAGCCTAGGCCGCAGTCTACACAAGCTCCTTTTTGTACCACTTTTTTGTATGAAACTTTTTCTCTTTTCCAACACCATTCAAACCTTTTCGAGGAAACTCTTTTGAGGAAAACCAACATACACCACAGGTCAAAATACACCTTGATTCAAAGATAAAATAAGATCTGAATAAAAATCTAGGCGAAAAATGCAAGCTAAATGCAGTAGCAGAAAAAGAGAACACTCATTGAACGATAAGAGTGAAAACTAGAGTGTTCTTGGCAAATGAAAAGCGGAGTTCGTCTCCCTCCAAAACAAAATGATGTGATCAAACCATTTATTGCAGCAAGCAAAACAAAACTAATAATGAAAACTAAAACAACTGACCCTCCAAGAAAAACACATAGTGCATGAAGCAATAAAAATATAGTGTCTTGAAAGGTGACCTGATTTTTGCCGATGAAGAAGGGGTGCCTCAGGGGCATCCCCAAGCTTCGACGCTTGTACTTCTTGGATATTTCTTGGGGTGGTGCATGGGCATCCCCAAGCTTGAGCTTTTGTCCATTCTTCAACTCATCTCATCATTCTCCAATCCCTACACTTGAAAACTTCCTTCATACAAAACTAAACATAATTCTATTAGCAACATTAGTGTAAGCATAACATATAATCAACCTCTTTTTGCTTCAGGTTTCAACCCAAAACCACCACATATAAAGTATAAACTACTGTAGCAACTTCCCCAAAAGTTCCGTGATCAAAAGAACTCAAAAAGAAAGCGATAAAGCGGCAAAAACGAATAGTGGCAGAAATCTGTCAAAACAGAACAGCTGACAAAGGTCAAATTTTTGATGGGTTTTCTGTTGCTCAAATCAAAAAGTGTTCAACTAACAAAAGTTTGGATATAACCTGGGGCATATTCAAAAGAAATTTCAGGTCCAAAAGATATACAGAGAATTTTCACAAATTTTTACGGTGCAGCACCGAAAACTGTTTCAGGACAGCAACATCCCCAAATCTTACCTCACTCAAATTAGAGGCTTCTCTTGGCACAACAACGAAATAAAAAGGATAAGGAGCAGTTATTACAGTAGTAATAACTTCCAAGACTCAAATAAAAGAAAAAGTACTGAAAATAAAACAATGGGTGACAAGGGTATAGCTAATAGAGCCCGTTAGTTGAGTACCCCTGAGGCCCGTTAAGCTAGGCCCAATTGTAATGATAGTCGAATACGAGTTCTTACCGTATGTCGATATTGTAGTCTGTATTGGACCCTACCCGATCCTCGAGACCTGGCCACCTATATGTAGGGGCCAGGAGGGGACGGTGTAGGGCAGATTGAAAGCAAGCCAGGTTGAACACCCAAGTTTACTTTCGATACACACCTATTTCGACTAACTTTACCTTCGAGTTCATCCAACGCCCTATCTCCCCGATCCTAAGTCCTTCATCTAGGACATTTGTCGAGTTAACCCTCGTCAATTAGCGCCGACCGTGGGGACTTGGGCGTTGGAATCATGAATTCGACGGAAGTCAAGAGGTGGAACTAACCATTGGAAGTTTCAGCATCCTCATCGGGCCGTCGGGTTCGTCCCGCCTTTCAGATCCGACGAAACAAGATCCATCGGCATATGAGCCTGAAGCAACAGCAATAATGGAGTACTCCGACGGCTCATCCAGCGAGGTAAACTCGCCGGTCAGCTTAGAAGAAGTGCAAAAAAATAAAATTGCAGAAGGCAACAAAGAAAAGGACAACTTCAATGCAGAAATCCAACTCGACGATCTCGCGATCTGCCTCGACGATATCTCAGATAACTCAATAGACACATGGAAGACAGGGTTAGAGCTTTCTGAAGATGGCGACTCGATCTTCTCAAGCTTTAATAACAACATCGGCAAGCAGTGCCAGGTACTTGCCATTGTGGGCGACAACTCAGAAGAATTCGATGAAAATAATAACCCAGTGATAAACCCAGCAAATATCGACAGAGGAGCAAATCACCTAGCAGAAGGGCAAACAGTGGAATCCCTCACAGCCAGGGAAAAAATTCGACTATCAGTCGGCGAGTGGAAAATAATAAGAGAAGCCGTGGAACACGGCACGCCAATACCATCAAATTCCAGCAAAGACATGCTTTTTGGGTATCATTACGCCCTAAGGCAGCAAGCAAAGCAATTAGCAAAGGAGAAGATAGAGATACAAAGAACAAAAGATTCAGCCATTGCAGCCAGCGAAGCTGCTCGTAGACCACGAAGCGACGCATCATACAGCAACACAAGGAAGCATCGTCGACACGGCTCAAGGTATGACAACCTCGAGTACTCCGACAGGCAAAGTATTTCGAAAAATCTCGACTCGTCCTTCCTATCGGTCGACGAGCAAGGGAACATCCTACCAAAAACCCCCGAAGCAGCATTAGTAGCAGCACAAGCATATCTGCTCACAACTCGACCAAGTCCAGGAGATCCTAGGGAGCACATGCATAGAGCAGCATTGAACGGACTCAACATGGTAGGCCACAAGCTATCAGCAAAAGGAGAAGAAGCACATCATCACAAGGAAGTACACAAAGCAAGGTCACCTCGCCGTCACAACAGTCCTCGACATAGAAGCAGCAAACACCGATCTCGATCACCGTCACCAAAACAGCATGGTGGAACTCGAAGATCGCGATCTCCAAACGAAAGGCGCGACTATGAAGACGACGAAAAAGAGATGGGGGCATCGTGCTTTACCCGCAGGGTTCGCACCACTCCAGTTCCTAAAGGATTCAAGCTACCTCATGATCAGCAAAAATACGATGGATCACAGGAACCACAATCATGGCTCACAGATTACTTACAAGCAGTTCAAATACTAGGAGGAACCAAAGAAACAGCAATGCAAAGTTTGCAACTACACCTCACCGGCGCAACAAGGTCATGGTTGAGCAAACTAGAGAAAGAATCCATTGGAAGCTGGGAAGACCTCACAAAACAATTTACAAGCAACTTCAGGTCGACATACAAACGGCCAGCATATATAGAAGAAGTCAAAGCGTGCGTGCAGCAACGCGACGAAACACTGCGGGCGTACATCCAAAGATGGAGTCTCATCAAAAATTCAGCAGTCGAAGTTTCAGACGAAAGAGCAATAGATGCGTTCATCATTGGATTAAAGCGAAGAGACCTAGTCGAAGAGATGGGTAGAATCAAGCCAAAAATAGTGTCAGATCTCATGGACACAGCAAACAAATTTGCAGATGGAGAAGACGCGTGCAACAACAAACGTACACGATCTCCAGAAGACGACAGAAGAAACAAATATGGAAGTCAAAGGAGACGATCCCAAAACTACGATGCCTACGGCTTTCATAGCCAAGTCGCCGCAGGGTATAAAGACAACAGTTATCAAGGGAGCGATCGCAGAAGCTCGGGATATCGAAGCTACGGAAAAGAAGACTATAAGAAGTTCCCACCAAGAGAATTGTAACACCCCACTTTTTGTAACCCTGTTTAAGTAGTGATTAGTGAGCCAAAATTGAGGGCCAACAAAAACTTTTCGTGCAAACCTCTGGAAGTACTATTTCTTGCTTGTTTTCTGGGTGGTTATGATAATGGTGTCTGATTGAGATGCTTGTTGAACACTACTATGAATCAACACAATCCTTGTGCCCTTGTGATCATGCCTTTATTTATGCTTCTAGCTATTTTTTTTCAAGACCATTATCTTGGCAAACTCTCATTTCTATTCAAATTATTTTATTTATCCAAATAAGCGCCAAGATTTATTTTTTTGAGACAAAGCTTTTATCAAAACTAAGTATTTACAAAATTATCTGGACCTACAAAGTGGAGTGGTCCCTCTATTTTACAAACTTTTATTTTGTTGCTATTTATAAAAGGATTTCAAACACCTTTGAGAAAAACTTTCTAAAGGAGATGTTATGCCTCCACTAGTTTCTGAAAAATTTACAAAAGCTTTACTCCTTTATTTGAAAACTCTTTTCTACTTGACCTTGGCATGATCATCATTGAGCACTTGATCAATCATTGTTTCTGGTGATGCTAGATTAACTGCATATGATTGACCCTGTGTGGTGAGTCGACTTTGTGTGACTTTGTTTGACCTTGATGCGTTTCTTGTGTGTAGATATGATCCCTAGGTAGGCCTGTGGCCTAACCTATTAAAAACCCATCAATTAATATTTAGTCCCATTGTAAGTTATTTCCATTCTATCTTTCAAATAAAACCCATCTGGTTGTTTTTCCTCTCAATCCTGGATCCCTAACCCTAATGTCTTAGTCTTATCATGAGACATTAGGAGCCCCGTTTTGAGGAATCTTACAACTAATCAAACTGGCCCAAGGAAGGCACCCTTGGTGTTATTAAAATCATCTTCATCCAATCATAAAAGGGTTCACTCAAATTAAAAAAAAAATCTTTTTCTTGCAAACATTTTATCAAACACCTAGTGTGCAGACTATCTTAGTGTCTGTTAGCAGATTCAGTTTTCTGATGCTTATATTAAGCTCATCTATTCTATCCATGGCAATGCACCTTCCTAGAACTCATATTTGGCATGTGATCTTTCATTCTTTCCATTACCACCTGGTCATTTGAGGCCATCTTCAACTTGTTTCAATTATGTTTCTGAGGCTAATCAACTCACTGACCATTTGACTATTATCATATGCACTCTTGCTCACACTTCTAGAATTCGAAATAAATTATTCAGAGACCATTCTTTGACCTATTTCTCTTCCTTTTAATCTACTCTAACTATCTATGCACTTGCATGTGCATTTTGAAGCATGCCACCTATTTATGTGACTAGGTTTTGAACCCTAGTCAAAAACTAATCTCACTTCCTAGTTTTCCTTGATCCTCTTGAAAATTAGTCAACTCTCATCATGAAATTCCTCCACAAATTCATTTGCTCTCTACTAGTATTGGGAAATGTTATTCTTGCACAATATCACTCTCCCTCCATCAAATTAACTATTTCTATATCTCTTCTTTCTTGCTTAATGCAATGCATATGAATGGTACCTATATTATTTCATGCACTTTTTTATTCTCATCAAGCATTCTAAAATCTCCTACCATGTTATCCTACTCCCATAAAACCCCATGGACCCAAAACCCTAAATTCCCATTTTCAAATATTCCAAGATCTTGCTCAATTTATTTATTGGGCAAACCTTCAAAGTAAAAATATTGGTGACCGCAATATATGCAAAACTAGACATGGCTCTACCCAATCAACCTATTACCCCCTCTAATTCTGTCACATCTATATTTCTTGGAGATAATCACGCTAGTCCAAAACCAAACTTGATCTAGGCATGCATCAAGTTCTATTTCCATCCCTAGTTACCTAAACCAATTTCAAACTTCACTAAACCACTCCATTGACATAACCAGCACCCTCACTTATCCCTGGACGAAGTCTACTGTAGCAGCACCTCTCCCTCTTGTCTTTAGTGTTTGGGAGAAGGTGGAGAAGGAGATCCATGCAAGATTTTTGTTTACCATTAAAATAGGTGCTGCAGCCTCACCCCCAGCTCCTGCTCGAGCAAGCCACTCCCTCTGTCCCCCACTCACTCTCCACCGCCCCACTTAGCCAACCAGAGCCCTTCTCCATACCCCACTTGCCCAAACCGACCTACTCACTCCCCTCTCCATATAAAATGCCACAGCACTCCCTAGCTCCCCTCTGGACTCCCATTCGGTTCCCTCACCCCCACCACACCTCCCCAGAGCATCCAGAACCTCCCCCTACTCTGTAACTAAGGAGGAGGAGTGAAACCCTACCTTCCAATCTGCAGGGAAGGAGGGCAAAACGCCGCTGATCTGGAGTCTCCCTGCCCTCTCTTTCCGCTTTCCTGCACTCTCCCCGTCCATGCCAACCTAATGCTACCCCTCTCTTGATCCAGGAGTGCCAGAGCGACGACCCTCTGCAGCCCCGTGTCAAGCACCTCCATGGCCGACGTGCAGATCCTCGTTCCAGAAGCCAATCCGCCGTTTCCGCACCTCTCCGAGGTCGCCATGACCTCCGCATCCACCCTGCGACCTCTCCGGCGGCCTGCTGCGGCCCTAGGTGAGCCCCCGCGGCGGCCCTGGGCAAGCTAGGGTTTCCTCCCTGGCGGGCGGAGCGCGGGGGAGACGAAGGCCGTGAGCCGTCGATCGGCTTCTAATCCGACGGCGGGCATTATCCCGTACCGGTTCGGCGCCGCGGGCCTCTGACCGGCAGGCCGGGCTGCGCGTTCGGATGCGGCCTCCCGCGCGCGCAGCGGTGCTGGAGATGGGCCGGCCCGGCGTTGTGTCGCCCGGGTCCGTCCAGATCTGGCCCGTTCCTAATTTTTTTCAGTGAAAATTGTTAAACTTTTTCCACAGGCCTGCAACCTGGAAAAATCCATAGAAAATTAACCAGACATGCAAATTGAGTGAATCAAATTTTCATGAACTCCTTAATTCGAGATCTATCATGTGGTACTGCATGCATATCATATAGTTTACTATAGAATTACTTGTTTTTAGATTGGTAGATTTAGTTACTTTTCAACCAAAAATCCAAATCTTGAGTTTTGTATATGGTATTGCTGTGATTCCAATTTTCAGTGATGCCCTGTTGTAATGTGAAGCTTGAGAACTTGGTTTTGCTATTTTAGTAGTATTGAGTTGCCTGCAGTAATTATTTTAGTGTTATTTATGTTTCACTTTGTTTTTTTTATTGCATGCAGTAGGTTAAATATTTTCAAGTGATTCCACCTCTGGTATGTTCTATATTACTGTATCCTTCTAAGAATGCCTTTGGTAGGATTTTACTGGTTACAGAAAGTTTTATGGAAATAAAATGCTTTTCTAGTGCTAGGTGAAACTAGGAAATTCATGGAAAATCAATATTTTTTTACTCTTTTGACTTGATTCCAATTTTGTTGGTTCTGTAATATTGCTGATTACTCGAATGCATGTTGGATGGCATGTTTTGATCAAGTTTGATGTCTACTTGATGTCTGGTTGAGTATAGGGTTATTTACTATTAGAAATTGTTTTCTCTATTAATGTAGTAACTTTACTTTTATAAGAGGAAATCTTGGTTCAGGAACTTGTTGCTTATCTGAAAGTATGCTTAGTATTGTTATTTGGCCTATGTAGCCACCTGCAAGCTTGTTTGAGGTGAAGTGGTGTGGTACTTGTTATGTTTGAAAAACCCTAGTTTATAATAGGATTGACTTAATAACTAAAATCTTAAAAACCTTGATTTTGTTTTCTAAACTTGTTTGTTTCTGATACTCTTGGCTTGTGTGGTATTGAGTGATGGAATGTTTGTGACCTGTGTATGCATGTATGCTTATTGTGTGCTTTTATTTTTCCGACGATAGATTCGAACGACGAGTGTGCGAAGGAGGGAGAAGTCTTTGGATATCAAGAAGAAGGAGATCAGGGACAAGCCAACCAAGGCAAGCCATCTACTTGTTGCATATCTGAATCCTAATATATCACTATGCATTGCTCTACTCCTGTTTCTACTTTGATACATTGTTTCCGTATATTGCTATGTCCCTTATGTAGCAATAGTTGGCGACTTAGCTCCACAAGTCAAATTGCTATCATCTCTAAGGATGACACCTTTGACACCCACTCAATACCTTGAATAGTAGAGACTCGATTATTAGCATCGAGGTCTTTGGGAAACATTTGTAGTGGAGCCAAAAACTCTAGGATTGGGAATACTCCCCCGGGAAATGTTTTGAAAATGGTTTCGAAAACCTTGGAGTAGTTACTACTCCATTGAGATGTTTTGAAATGATTTCATAAACAAGGATTGGACAATGGGAGATGAAGGAGTTGGTGGATTTTCTGAAAAAGGGCATTGTGTATAAGTGTTCGCCAAACCAATTACTCCAGTGCAACCACATTACCTGGTATGGGACGGGCTTAGTTTGAAGTTTATTTGTCTTAGTGCGGGGAGTCTCATACTATATAGGGGTTTGTAGGACTCCGGAATCCGGGTTGCCGCTAGTTTATGGGCAATAGTAAATCGGGATCCTTCGGGATTTATCCGGCCGGAAGACACTTTGGTTCTCCCGCCGTGGCGCCGGAGTTACGCTTTGGAGGAGGTGCTGCCGGGGCGTGCCGGGGAGGTAAACTCCACAGGGTAGACACCTGTACTAAGGTAGATGAATGGAAGGCTATGATCGGGTGCTCGTCGTGGCGTAGGATGCTATGCGGGGAGGATGCCCACACGATGAGTATCCGGATGGTGTGGGTAAAGTGTACGACCTCTGCAGAGTGTAATCTATTCGAATAGCCGCGTCCTCGGTCATGGACGGTTGGAATGGCCATACTTAACCTGTGTCGAGTTTTGGTTTTACAAAAATAGCATGGTGCCCCTCGTAAATCCGGCCGCATGATCTTTATACTTCTATATATGAAGGTTAGCATCATATTTAGTGTTTTGTTTTTTTGGAAATATATTTTCAAGATTTGGGGAATTCGCATAATGTGATAGAAGCAAAATACACCTATAGGAGAGTCGGTATTCTCAGTGGAGTTTGTAATTATATGTTGTATTTTTATGTTGGTGTCAAAGTTTTAAGTTTCTCTCGAGGGATGAATCATCCATGAAGGAGCCTACTTTCCCCCTTTTTAGTTTGGAATTACATTCTTCTTGAATTTTCTATCTTTATTTTGACCTTTAAATGAAAGTAAGTCATTTCAATCTTCGCCCGGTTCCACTGAGGTGAGGAATGCGCTAATCCATATTGTAAGTAGTTTAACCATGCTAGGTTATTATTTTTTTGTGACAATTTCTTGGTGTTCAAGAGGTGACGTATGGCATGAAGGCCGATAGGCTTCTTATAAATCCTTATGTTTTCAACATACACTTCTTCACGCAATAATCCAAGCTGTCCGTGATTCCCATGCCTTTTTTGTGAATTTGATAGTCTATCATTCAAGCATGTCTTTGGCCGCTCCGTGTCCGACTATTTTGCTACATGTAGAAGTCAGAGTTTCACATGATTTACATGTTAGCTGCTCCATATATTAACAAATCATTTTATTTTTAGAGCCTCCTAAACATTTTTCTTGCCACATTATATCCAAGTATGCCACTATTATGTCCTGTCGTGCGATCATAACGTAATGGAGAATGTAGCGATCACGTGTGGAGTTATTTCTTTAACAAATCATCTTTGAGTTAGCTTGCATTATAGATCAGCTTTTGAGTTAGTTTAAAATTATTGTCATGCATCTGGGCTGTTTTGTGCGGGAAAAACATGGAGTTTCATGTTCTATCCAATACGTACTCTTTTTAGACGATTGAGTTGTCTCGAGGAATCATTACCAAATTTATTTATTTTTGAAGCTCCATAACCACCTTAGTGTTTTGTGCACACTTTGACATGAAAGCGGTGCCTTTTTATTAGTATGTGTGTATAATAAAAACTGTACCTATATATGCACTTTCTAGAACCGATGCAAAAATAAGTAAGATATATAATTAATCTATATATGTTTTAAATTTTTTCGGAAAAGAGGGAAAATTCAATCGAGCTGTAATCAAGGGTTTTTTTCTCCGTCAAGATTTTTGAAATCTCGCCAAAAACCGGTTGTACCGGTGACCACCGGTGTTTCCTAATACCGAACAAAATTTTCTGGTATTCACGTAATATGTTTAAATTTTAGGAATTTTGATAAATTATGGACCAATATAAAACTTTGTTTGACAAATTTCATTCGGTATTTACCGGTATATTCATCCGGTATTTCTGAAACTGGATTTTCCGCTGCCTCCGGTATTTTTTCCCAAGCGAAAAAAACTTTGGATGTAATTAAGCATCATTTTATCCATAAAAGATGCGCATGTAATTATTTCATAGACATAGAAAAAATTTATCCACTATATACATGTGCATGGTAACTCTTTCTTCCCTTTATTTATTCAGTTATTCTATTTGTGGGATTTCCAGTTCGCACCTATACGTGCTCCATTTAAACTCTTTTTGTTCCGCTTTCCATATCCGATACATGTTTGTATGAGTCCTTTGAGGTGGGTCCGATTTGCAAACCATACACGGTTTGCACGTCTCCTCCGTCCCATGTTTCATCTGTTACGGATGTGTCAGTTTGTTTCCACGCGATTAACTGGTATGGGTTATGTACCGTGTCAAATAGTCTTAAACTGGACTACATATACAATTACGTAACAATTAATCTTTTAATAAATTCTAGCCGTGAAATTTAGATCCAACTATCAAAATAATTAGGATGATGTGGTTTAACGTGATGTCTCTATTTTAAAAACCCCGTATTGTGCTTTTAGTATATAGTAGATGTTTTCAAGAAAATGGAGAAGGGTGCCGGACGGAGTACTCGGAGGGTACTGCCGTGGCATGGTTATGGTTCGGAGTACTTGC